>JAQMCX010000036.1:474268-491148 GCA_029814765.1 Acanthurus leucopareius | reverse complement strand
CAAAAGCTATGCCTTGTTATGTCTAATTTTTTTCCCTATGTGACCCCCACCCCCCACCCCCCCCCCCCCCACCCATTCCCAGGATTAGCTGACAGCTCAGGGAGTCATCACAGCAGAGGTGATAAATGTTCTGATGTAGAGTAGAAGTGGTCTGTAGGTTCTGATCCTTTCCTCTGGATGGTTGTTAAACTTCTGATGCACTTTCACTCCAACCTTCAAAAGAGTTTTGGGAAATTCTAATTTATCGTTTTTAGCTGTCAGGAGTCAAAGGTTCCAGTAATATCTAATGGGAGGTGACATGCAGGATGATGCTGCACAAGTTTGTTTGATCATTTTGTAAATGCCAAACATGAACTGGTTCCAGGATCTAATGGGAGGATTTGAACCTCTTCTCTGTTTCATAACCTTAAATATTAGATTCCTTTGAAATGTTGGTCAAATCAAAACAGTTTGAGGATGTTAGCTCAGGCTTAAAGAGTTGTCACAGGCTTTTTTCCCTTTTTGGGTGTCTCAGTATATCATCAGCCTACTTTGCGTGCACAGATTATTTTAGAATATAACCTTATCACAGATATGTATCAGTGTACATGTTGGCTGATAATAACTAAGAAAATATAGCATAAGAATTCCAAAGACATCTGTAAGGTAATTTAAATTTAATGTCATACTTACACTAGTGAGTAACACATCAATTGTATTATTCTGGGGATTTATTAATCTGATGGGGGTTTTTTTCCCATGTATCATTTCAGATTTAAAAATAGTAAAAAAAAATACCTTTCAAAACTTCCAATAAACCCAAACTGATGTATTGACACATCTTGTTTTGTCAAAGTCCAAAACCCAAAGATATTAGTTCAGAGAAAACTGGCATGTTCATAGTAAAAAAGCTGGAAATAATACATTTTTAGCACATATAGAAATCTGAAGATTCGATAAAGCCACAAAACTCTTTGGTCATTTCATTTACATTAAGACACAGTTTTTGTGGGAGGTTTTGTGAGTTCTTCAAATTTTATATAAAAATGCCAAGTATCTATTATTATGCACAAATTGCACAAGTCTTCAAGAAGTCCTGTTACAGCAATACAGCCAAAAATTTCAAAGCTGATCAGAAGAAAAAAGGGTTTCACCTTCAGTGTCACTATCATTGCATTTTCAACATTTGTGACATTTAGGACGCTGTGGTGGGACTTCATCATGAACTGCAACATAAACCACCATGTCCCTTGTTCACATGCAGCCAGGGAGCTTTGTTGCTTATTATCCTCCATCTCCAGTCATCTCTCTACTGCAGCTGACAGAGCCATGAAAATGCTCAGAAACCATTCAAAGAAAAACAATGTGTTGCATAATAAATTAACTTATTAATCAGGGAGCATAATCAAGTTGATTTTTCAACACTGAAATGTTTTACTCAGTGTCTTGATCACAGTTTTTAATAATTAAGTTCTGAGATCTTTATCAAAAATGTTGATTTATCTTGTATATTTATGTTAAAAAACAAAAATGGCTCATATAATGTTATTAGATTTGTTTACCCTTAATATTGTTATAAAAAATAACATATTAACTTGTACTAAAAGTTATAGTAAGCTGCAGCTGTTTTTTTTTACAGTGTTATTACTTAATGTCACTATTACATTGTGGAACAACTGTGCCACTGCATAACAGCTGCAAAATAAATCAATTGGTGCTACTTGGCTTCTGTGAGTCTTTCCTGGGTGAACAGAAGACAGTCTACACCCATGAAGAACAGCAAATCACTATGCATCAATACCCTCAACTGCTAGGTAAACACATTATCTAAATACACTTGCAGCACTGATGCTGAAATCAGCAGCAATCTCCATGTAATGCTGTCATTTTTTCTGCATAATTGGCAATTACAGCCAACAGAGGCAATCCTGTGAACAAACACCATCAGATGCCAGTGATCAGATTTTAAAGCTGTTACAGAGCTGTGCTCCATTGGTAATCAATGGAGGTTTAGAGGCGTCTACTGATCTGCATGCAGATGTCCACATCCTGTGACGATAAGCTGAAGCTGGTACACATGCAAACTCCACAGTGTCCAATGTTGCTGGTCAACACCACAGAGGTGACCCGGTGGGATCAATAGCATGTTGTGCATCACCTTGGCTCAGCAGGGTTTGTTTGAAGTGACCTTAGAAGCTCTGGTTGCAATTACTTTAAAACCACTGCAATCTAAAAGAGCATCTTAATCAGCTTCCTACCATAACCGACATGACCCTTTATGAACACATTTGGTTATTTCCCATGAGAAACTTCCATTTCTGCCTGTTCTTGCTGGTTTGTGAGGGCAGGGCTCACCTGGAAAAACGTGATGTCACATATTTTCCATGCACCGATGAGAGTTTAGAGAAATGATGATAATGTTAATGTGATCAGCACTGCCAGTGAAATCTGATCAAATTACAGCCCCGAAGTCAAAGTGTCTTCTATGGAATTAGTTCACATGCTACTGCTTTGCATCATAATACAACCAGAGATGAAATTTATCATCAACATTTATGAAGGTGGAACATTGATGGTAATAAAACAATCCATAAAGATGTTTTCCACCATTTTCAGGAGGAGGATTATCAATTTTTTCAATGCATTTAATGAGGCATGTTATATAATAAGGGAAAGATTGTGGTTTTGTTTCATAATAAGGAAACAGGTTAACTGCACTGATGTGTAAATGAAGAAAAGCACCAATTATGTGTCCCTGTGTAGTGTAAGAGGCAAAACTAATTTGAAGGATATTAACATAATTTCTAATATAAAGGGTTGCATTTAGCTGTGACAAAGTCTATTGGGATTTTAGTGTTAAACTGAACAAACTGAGGATGTTTTTCCCCAAAACACATCTGCATGCTGCTTATTTGGTCATGAATATTTAATGTTGTAATGAAATAAGATTTAACAACATTTTTTCTCTGCCTTTAACAAGGCTGATAACCAAGATGCAGAGCATTTCGTGGAGGCACACGGAGGACTTAAGTCCTGCTGATGTCACTGACTACCCAGAATCCTCAGCGGAGGTATGAGGGCGCTGTGATGGACGAGACAGAGCTGAGGACCCTTCAGGAGCACAGTGTTCCATTAGCCAGGCTGTGATGTACTGCTGCTCGTACTCCATACACTCTCTCACACACACTCACTCATTCAAGCCTGTGGAGGAGCATGACGAGCCTCTTCATTCAGCCTCTGTGTTCATTTAGACGGCAAGTATGAATTACAAACCAGGTCAAAGAGGAAAAAAAGTACAATTTGCCTTATTAATTCACATGTGCAACGTTTGAAAACAGAGGTGAGATCTTTCTTTGAGATTGTTTTATCTTAAAACTTTAATATCTTGAAATACTTGTAATTGTTTAACTATTTTATTATTTCTGTCCTCATGTTTTGAAATTTAGTCATTTTATTCTGTTGCTGGTTAAAAAAAGATAAAACTGTTGGATTTATTATTTTATTTATAACTTTGTATTGACAGTCTCCTCCACTGCCCTCAGTCAGAGTCCCAAAATGTCCTTGAACACATCTGACCTCACACATCTTCATTCTTCACAGGCAGCAAATCACCAAGGACGATCTCCGGCTCAACTGCCCACCATACAAGAGAGAGAGGGAGAGAAAAACATTCTCCCAGGGAAAATATAATCGTCAATTCACTTATTCTCCAAGGACAGCCAAAGAAGCAGATAAGCTTTGTTGGTGCGAGGTGGCTGTTGGCTGCGGTTGGGGATGCAACACACGCTTTTGTCTTCGCGCACACAGCTAACCAACACGGGCCTGAGGGAGCGAGTCAGAGGATGAATAAGGAAGGGAGAGAAAAAGTGAGAGCGTCAGAAAAGCCGAAACACTGAGAGGATAAGAGACGATGAAAGTGTGTGACAAAAGCGATGGATGCAGACTTGGAGGCATGGAGAAAGAGAAAAAAGTGAAGGATACTGAAAAACAACAAGAGCGAGGAGGAGGAGGAGGAGAATGTCAAGGAGAAAAAAAAAAGGCTTTGATGCCATCTTTGTTACCTCATCTCAAAACCTCTGATGACAGATGAGACTGATGCACCTCTCAGAGTTAACCGTCTCCCACTCACGAGAGCGAGTCTTCGGAGAAAGCACAGTTACACTCAGAATAAATCGGTTGCTGCTGCGGTTTGCAGCCAAAGCGCAGCCGAAGAAGAACAGCAGTGAGGTTTTTGTTTACTATTCCCCAACATGAACCACCGCCTCAATTAATCAGGAGCAGGCTGCCGAAAGTGGATAAGATCTGTCTGTTTGGTCGGAATTCATTCAGCCAATAATCGAGTCAGCACGTATGCTCTCATTCACCAGTCTGTTTTGTATTCAAACAATTATTCACATTCATTACTGCTTGCCTGATACATATTAGCTTCACTGATGTGGTTGCAGGGTTTAGTGCCTTGCTTGAGAATGTAAGATGAGTAAATTCGGCTACTTGTGGGTGCTGACTTTCCCGACACAAGTACCCAAACAGGTCACTGATATCTTGGCCAAAAAGTAAGCTAAAATAGTCAAGACATGATGACCACAAGACTCCACCCCTGATCCGAGACGCAGCGAAAAGGCTGGAAGAGGTGGCCTTCATCCCAGAGGTTTAGTCACTGGTGCACGAAGGCCTGTCACATTTATCACATAACACAAAATCACAAATATTTAAGCCAACTTAGATCATTTTGCATAACTGTCAGAATTACTTCCATTCATACAGATAAAACTACCTAAAAATGTCCCATTTCCATCATTGCTTCAGTCATTTTCTTACATTTGAGATTTGATTGGTGCCATTTTAGTGACATTATCACGTTGCACCCCTGTGTCTGCTATAATGGCACCCAAGTGAGCTTTAGGGTAAGGGTGTCTTTGACTAGCAACTTAAAGATTAGCTTTGAGATAATTTAAAATCCACCTGAGCTCATTAATTTTCCAGCAAAACTAACTATTTTCACCGATTTAGGGACACTTCACTTCACCTCGAAAAAAGAATGATGTACAACTATACTTCAACTATTTACTTTAATGATTAAAGAAGCACCTCTTGGCTATATTTAACATTCCCATGTGCACTGCAACGTCACTGCAGCAAATACTATGATTCACCTAAGCAGCTAAACTCATACCTATGGTGATAAAATTGATGGAATAAAGGAAACTTTCTGAGGAAAGAGGAGCCCCAGAGAACCTCAGGGTGGCTGCTTCATTCCAGATGTCACTGTATGAACCTGAGTCTGTTTAAGTGCTCTTTTGAATGTGCAGAAGAACACCGAACATTATTTATTAACTAATAATCATTAGATCTTGACAGAGCCCGTTGGGCTGTCGAGAGATTTAAATAATCAATGAAGTTACGCTGTCTGAACCGTCGTGCAAAAAACGTGCACAGCATCTCTTTCTCTGTGTGCTTACTTTAAAGAAACCTTTTTATTTATGATTGTATCAACCACATCACAGTCACAATCACTGCAAAGCTCATCATCTGATGGTTTTAATGCTTTAATGACTGGCTTCAATCCAGGATCAAGGAGACAAGAGGCTTCTTCTTTTGTAATGCCCTGGTAGATGGCCAGCACACGAGTACACAGAGATAATCAGGTTTAAAAGGAAGCATCTGACTTGCAGAGAGAAAGGGAGAGAAAGAAAGAGAGAAAGGGAAGCTGGAGGGAAAACCCAGACAGAGACAGAGAGAGCCAGACAGGCCAAAAGAAAAACAAAGCCAATTAAAAAGGAAGGTTTTGGAGACAAAAAAGGGAAGAGGAGAGATGAGAAGGTTATGGAGACTGACAGAGAGGGACCCGAGGAAGCCATGCAGGGGGAGAGAAAATGAGACAGAAAGAGGGAAAAACAAGACAGACAGATATAAAAGGAGCAGAAAGAAGAAAGGGCGGAAAACAAAAAAGACAAATGTGAGACTGAACAGATGATCAGACATGAGAAACAGAATCAGTGAGAGGTGATTGAGTCAGACAGACACTCGAAAGGTAGCAGCGGCTTTGTATCCAGAGGGTTTAGAGGCAGTAACACTCCAACCGGTCTGTACTGGGAAGCTCCCAGTAGCCAGCGGTTTAGGACTGATCATACTGGGCAGCTCCCTGGATGAACATGTGATAGGATGTGAATGTGGGGTTGGGCACTGCTGTATTAGAAAAACAGCAGTGTGCACCGGAGTTTTTGAAAGCTGAATTACTCAAGCAAACACGAAAATTGGGATGGAATCTTTAAAAAGACAAACTAAAAGAGGGAAAAGACTATAAAGTGATGAGAATGTTAAAGCTAGGAGCCAGAGGGAGCCAGAGGGAGCCAGAGGGAGCCAGATGCAGCCGCAGAGGTGACAGCTGACTGTTTCCAGCTTGCGTCCAGACAAACCAAACCAGCTTCGCCTTGGAAGAGATCCAGGAGGAAGCTGAGGCGATAATGAGACACTCCTCATTTCCTCTGTCGAGACTGACCAGCCAGAGGATGATTGGAGGAGGAGGAGGAGGACGACCACGACAGGAAGGAAAAGACTGCAGGGTCAGAATTGTCCAGCCAACATTCAAACAAGCGGAGAGACGAGCGTCTGAGCAACCAGCTGTGATGGAAAACGCCTGCAGCAAGGAAACCGAGGAGCACGGCAACATATTGTATTATCTACAGCGAAATGACCATTCAGGCTTTTCCTAGACAGCAGGAGGAGGCAGTTTGAGCCTGTGGCTGTTTCACTGCTTTCCTCTATATTATATTCATGCTTGGACAGCCAGGTTAATTAACAGCCACCACTGTGTAGTGTTTTAGATAAACTTCTGCTGCTGAAAAACGGTGTTCAAAGTTGCTGTTTCACATTAATTTAAAATCAAGTTAATAAAAAATGTGTTGTCATGCAATGAAAAGTATATTTATGTAACTTGCAGTCTATTTTGGCCGAACATAACTGCACAGAAAATAGAAAAAACATGGTGGACAAACAGTGCCATCCCCGTCTGTGAAGCTGTTGTCAAAAATGTGATGTTTAGTCTGTCTGAATCAGACTCTGATTTGTTTTCCCCTCTTTGGATGATTCATTTGGACAGATGTGAACACTGCAATCAGTGCAGACCCTGGTAACTACCCATTAAGGGGAGTGGCCACAAACAAATTCCACAGTGGTTTGTTTGTAGTGAAAATGTGATCCCAACCTCAGTCTGATTGATGTCGTACTCTGCAGGTTGGGGCTAACTGGCTGCCTAAACCAGGTGTGTTTTGAACACTGGAATGGAGATGGGCAAAAAATTTTTTTTTCTTTGGTGAAAAGAAACACATGCTTACTGGCAACATCACTGATTTAGATCAGAGCAAATCAAATGTCAGTCATTAGGCCATTGTCTGGAGCTCACAGCAGTGCACTTAGCCAGGCTAAGGGAGGTAACCATAAAGTTTATCTATTAGAGGCATGAGAGCTCACTTCACTTTGTTTTTTGTTGGCAAACTGCTATTCTGAGTCTCAAACTACATCCTTTTATAGTTTCCTGAGAGTCTGATAATGATTTTCTTATTGTAATTCTGACTTATTCATAGTTAGTTGAACTGTGGGTTGTGTTTGGGCACTGACTGTATGATGCTCTGTCATGGACTCTCTGGTGGACTAAAGTAAGCTATAACAGGATCCAAGTTAATTCTATACATGCAAACTTCACCAAAAAAGAAGCCCATCTGTTTTGTTTTAAGTGAGAAAGAGATGAGGAGAAGTAATAAGTATTGTATTTAATCGAGGAGTTTTCCAGACCGTCAATGCACAAAGCAGATGGATAGCAGATATCGTTGTGACTAATAATCATGTGCCAGTGTGTGTTTTTGGTTTTAGCTGCTTTTGCACACACGTTTCTCTTAGTAGATACATGCATGCACCAACACACGCGGTATGAATATGAATGTATCAAATTTTTATATATGAATTTTGCTACTTGAATGTTTTTCACTGTGTTTCTACATGTTTTGCATGCTCCAAAGTGTTTTCATTAAAGAGCACATGTACTACCTGGAGAAAAAGTTAGCATACAAAGATTTTGTTTAAATGCTGATATCTGGATATCTGATGATGTAACAAGGAGTGAAAATGGGTTTAAAAAATGAATGGAGATTATAATCAAACAAGAAAAACAACACAATCAGAAACCTTAATCTCTTTTTCTGTTGTACCTGTTTTTCTAGCTCTCTCTTGGTTTCCTATGATAGAAGTGAAGTGAGTCACTTTCAGAGCATCTGTTCTAAATGGATTACTGAGTTTGCAAAACAGTCCAAATGAAAACTGACATCCAATCAACCTTCATCTATGGCAAATTGAGAAGAGTCAATCCAACCACAAAAAATGCCTAGTCTGAGTTTTAAACAGCACAACACAGATGGATAATGTAAAAAGTAGACAAAAAAAATAAATTAAAAACACAAACTTGATTGAAAAATACTCCCAAAATAAAATAAATATTAAAAACACATTGACTGACTCAGTGATTTACAAAATGCCATTAAAAGGCAAATAGCTGCAGATTTTCTGTGGATAATATTAACAGTGAACATGAGGAAAGAAATAGAACAAAGACAAAGTTAAGGATTTCAAGGGAGAAACTGGGCTGATTTGTCTGATCAGACACTATTGTGTTGCAGAGGAGTTGGGGTGGTGGGGGTGGGGGGCTCAGTTGGTGCACTGCATCTGCAGGAAAGCGGTGTTCATGCTTGACTGGAGAAGTTGGATGACTTCACCATTTCTCACGTTTTCTCCGCTAGGTGCATTCACACTGAGAGGCACCAACACACACACAGACACACACAGGCATGCATCTACTGTACTTTATAGCCTATCCTCCATTTTGGAAGGGTGACTTCACTTTCACATTAGGAAGGATGACTTCATTCTGCCTCTGTCTCCCATATTTTGCTCCCTTAAACCCATTTTCTCACCTTGGATTTCTGTCATAAAATCAATCTTTTATATGTATCTTTTATCTGCATCTTTTATTTAACAAAAAAGGCAAAGAGAAAACAAACTTAGTACTGAGGAAGTTTTAGTTTAAAGGGATTGGTTCAGTTTTGAAAGGCTATCTCTTGAAAAAGCAATAACAAACTGTTTTATATGTATAAGAGTTATTTGTTGCTATGTTTTTTTTCTTTCCATACTGGTCACAGAAGAACAGTTCTGTACAGAAATCTGAGTCACTGATGAGGGATAAACTCGTAGTCTTGCATTGTGTAAAAAAGCATTTAAAAGTTTATCTAAAGCTGATATGAGGCTTCAATAGTCTGTGAGCTCAATTAAGTGATTACATGAGTTGTAATGTTCAAGAATGAAATTCTCTTTAGTGCTTCAACGTTTTCTCGTTGCTCTGCCAAGAGGAAACACTGTGTCACTGGTGATAGAAACAAAAATCAGAACTTTGGTTTGAATATAATTGTTACTTATGACTGAACTTTGGATGATTCCCTGTTGCTTCGTCTGATTCAGATTGCTTCATTTTTGGGTGTAAAAACCCAAGTAGCAGTACTTTTTTTTAAGTTTGATGGCTATGATTGAGAACCTAGTTTTAGGTGAGAATATATTTCTTGTAATTAAGGTAAGATATCGATCCCATCAAACAAATCACATTGCAGTGAGAGTTAAATTTAAAAAAATAAGATAAAAGACTGAGAGGGAAAACAAAGGATGTAACACTGTGAGGACATCAGTATCTGGATAAACAGCATGTGTCCTCCTCCACATCTTTTCACCACAGTTTTTCAATAAGCTAATTGACATCCAACGCTCCCGAAACACTGTTTATTTTGCAGAATCCCTTTGCCTGAACGCCATCTTCTGGAGACTTCTAACAGGTTAGATATGAGCGATTTCCTTAATAAAGAAAGCTGATTTAATCCTCTTCCTTTTAGTCCTGTATGTGGAAGTAGAGGAGTGATTGTCTACTCTGAGATACTTGTTAAATATTGGCCCTGATCTCCTCAGAAAATGTTTGTTCATCATTTCAGATCTCTTTTATTTCACATGGAAAAGAGGTCAGGGTCCTACAGAAAAGTGTTCTGGGAGTTTGCAGGGATTCAGTGTTTTGCTCAAAGGGTCATCTCCCAGTTTACTGCACTACACTGAAACCTCGACTATATTTTCCAAGAGTATCACAGTTTTTGTCCTTCATCAATGTTAAGCTGTTGTTGCTACGACAGTTTCTGTGCACTTAAGATTTTTTATTTTCTCATGCCTAAGAATATTAGTTTGCAATGTTTGCAACCAATTCCACAGACAGTGTATTAAAACAGAAAGCCTTATTTAGTTAAATGTTAATTATAAGCACATTTAAGTTAGTGGGAGCTTTAATAAATGTTAATAAGTCAGTTTTCAATTGGCCAGAATGTCTGTTTTTAAACACATCTATAGGCCAAATGCTATTGTCTTGTATTGTGAGGTGTTTGCCCCTAATGTACATGTAAGTATACAGTGGGTTTTATGCATGTAGGTGGTAAAATATAATACATAAAAGCCTTATGGAACCTTGGGCTTCTGCTAAAATACTTCAGTACTCATGAGGATGAAGACAATAGTGGACAGAGCTGAGAGGGAACCGGCTGCTGGTTATTAACTCACAATTCAAATAAGCAGAGATCGCTCGCTGCTGCCAGCCGCGCTGAGAGGCAGCAACACCAACACCTTGCCCACGAGATAAGGGAATTAAAGGGGACAAAGGCGACAGTTTTTTGCACAGTTTGCCAACAGGAGCATATTAGAGCTGTGCGTGTGTCCCATTCAGGCTGCACAGAGAGACAACAGGGCATGAATGCAGGAAGCAATAAAGAGGAAGGAGGGGGGGTGTCAGGCAGAACATGGAGCCCTGTGTGCGTTCCAGCCTCCTCAATAAAACTCCTCTATTTCTCCAAGGGTGTGACATTTCAGCCAGCAGTCACTCATGAGGCCAGAGCCTTGTACTCACAGCATTTCTGCATGGACACAGTTGGATTTCATGTTCACCTTGCTGTGGAGGAATGAACAGAAGCACAGGCTCACTCCATTAGACACAGGGACGAGATGCACATTCAGGAAGGTACAGACAGAATGAGGTCTCAGGAGTGTTGACTCATAGTCACAGATATACATGAGACCTAAAGTGGATATTATGCTTTGTGTTGATCACAGCTTTTTATAGTGCCAACTGAAACATTTTTTAGCTTTTCTAGCATCCTCCCATTCACAAAGCTAAGCTTTGTTTGGTATTTAGTGCTTACCAAAATTTCCATTAGTGCCTCTCAGGATATCCCTGTAGAAATGTTGTTTTACTTCTAGGTCCATTTGTTCGGCTCTCAGTAAAACTTCATGACAGTCATTGGCCGGCTTGCCATGAATTAGTTATTAATTAGCAAATGTTAGAATGCTGATACTCTATTGTTAGCATGGTAAACATTATTCTAGCTTTAAATCAGCAAGCTGGCGATTTCAGTGTGAACATGTTAGCATTTCGGTAAATCCAAACTGTATCCAGATGAACTTAAGGGAGTCTGAACTGCAAAACATACATGAAAAGCAAATTTTGCAAATCAGATCCAAGCCATATTTGAAGGTGGTCTAAAAATCGATTCCAATCAGACTTCTACTGACATGTCTCATTTTAGTTTAGAGCCTTTTTTTCCCTTGCAAAAGAATGAGGCATACAATAGCAATGTCAAAACCAGAGTAACTGAAGGGCTTTAGAAAGGAAGAACTGAATTCAAGCTGCCACCAGCAGAGTTTATCTTGAACAGAGGAGTTCTGCAATGCAACTTAACTGCACAAGTGCTTTGGAGAAAAGATGATACACCTCCATTTCTCATAATTCTGGGTTGGAAAGCTATGTCACCGGTCTACATAGTTTCTGACACCTACCTCTTTATCACAGCAACCCATGCAGAGAAGAGAGTGAAGTCTGAGCTCACAAATGATGATTGATGTCTTGCAAATAACAGCAAGGACAGTCTGTTTTAAGATCTTATTTAAGAAGCAAACCTAAGTTGCCTTCAGTTCAAACAAGGCCTTTATTCTTGTTCTGATATGAGCAGCAACAGCCTGATGGTCATATGCTTACTACTTCTCTAAAGCAACAGGCTACTCATTTAAAAACAAGACAACAAAAAAACTTTTAATGATGAAGTTTACTAGCCAAAACTAACTGATTAGTGAACACTGAAAATCCCCTGAATAGTGAGATTAAACATGAAAACATAAACCAGAGGGGAAATTTTCTTCATATTCAGTGTCTGAATTAGACTGAAGTAAGCTGCTAAGTCACAAAAAGCTGGGCAGCACTGCTGAAAGAAGAAGGCTATATTTTAAAAAAAAAGAGAATTCAAGTAATTTATAGAACCCTGTTGAGAAAAGTGTAAAAATTTGCTTTTAAATTCTTCTTTATTTCCTCAGCTCTCCACTCTTAATTTTCGCCATTCATCATTTGTTGCTGAAATTACCCATTTTTACCTCAGGGATCAATAAAATTAATCTTATTTCATCCCATGAAATTTTTCATCACGCAAGTATTGCTCTACAATGTCGGGTAGCTGGCGGCATCTTGGCAGACGTTATCACATCCCAGTCACTTTTTACAGCATCGGCGCGCCTACCGTCCCTCCACCCCTGTAATAAAAAAGAAAACGTGCAGATTTGCATTGTTTGACCTCTGCACCTGCCTGGAGGAAAGACGCCTACTTGATTTCTTGGGGGGGTGGGTCAGCCAAGATTTCCCAAAGCGTAAAAAGCAATAAATTGAAGGGGTGACGACAAGCAGGGATGGTGGTAGTATGGAAGATGAGTGAGAGGAAAAAGAGAAGAAAATAGGGACAGTTAGTCAAGAATAAGGGTCTGAGTATTGGAAGAGTATAGGCACCTTGGAATGTGAAGAAATCTCAACAGAGTAACCTTTCAGTAAGAACCTCTACAAACACACAAATACGTCTGTCTACAGTGTCTTTTGGTTCTGGGTTTTGTCTCCTATAGCTTCACACTGGCCCTCGAGGCCTGATGTCCAATTAGATCATACAGTGCTGCAATAAGCAAGCTGAAACTGAGCTTTGGTGGACATAAAACAAAGGTCTTATTCCTCCAAAGGATACTGTAATGCAGTTTTGTAAGGAATGAACTGATCCAGATGTACAGTGGATGAATCTTATATAAAACAAGTAGGGTTGGGTACTGGACTTAATACTTCTAACTGTACCAGAAAAGGTACTGCCGAGTGTGGATCCCCAGTAAATCAAGCACTGATTTTCAAATTTTGGTACCTAAGAGTATATCTTGGTGAGGGAGTGACCTGAGTGTAGAAAGAAAGAGAGTGACCTGGCCTCCCCGCTGTCGCTGGTATAAGCCAAAGAGTGGTTAAACTCTTTAGAGCTCAACATAGACAACACTTGCTGCAATATTTGAAATGTGTAATCCCAGGCTGATAAGGGCATCATGCCTAACCTTGGTAAACACCAGCTCAAACAAAGCATATAAAGAGGGTACCATTATTAATAATGGCAAAGTCCCAGACAGCAGTGCAGCTAAAATTAGCAAACCTACAGCCAGTAAAGAGTTAAACCCTCCGTGGACGGCAAAACTTTAAGTGAGGCATCGACAACTTCATCAGCATCTTCATATAATTAATTAGCTCCTTGCTAAGTGCTGTTCAGAACACTGAAACAGTGTATGATATTTTTGGCATGCTTTTATTATATAAGTGCTGCTGTAGTGACGATGACAACAAAACAACATAATCACGTGTGCCTCCTCTGGAACATACAAGACAGTGTTGTTATGGTATGTAGCTGGAGGTTGTAGGAGCAGGTTTGAGAAGGGAAAAGGAGTAAAGAAGGGGTTTTATTTTGTGTGTTGTGTAAAATGTTTTAAATAATTAATTTAAAAAAATTATAAAATTCAGATGTTACATTCTTGTAATTACAAAGAGTAGAGTATGTAAAAAAGTAAATGCTGTCTGACTGTATTGAATTCCAGATATCAGCACTCAACACTGGTTTGGGTTCAAATGTGAGCAGTAAATCACCCAAATAACAATTATTTTATATAATTCAGGAAATAAAGCTTAAACAAAATCAAACTGATAACATCTCAATCAGAAGTTGTACTCAATTCGCAGTTGGGAGAAACATAGTGACATCATTGATAATATTGTTTATCATGAACGCGCACACACGTGTACACACATCAATATTTTGCAGACTCCAACAGCCCACAGGCACAATGCAATGTTGTGTTCACAGTCCTTAAGTGTCTTTGGACTTTCTGACCCACATCACTGTTTATATTTTTCTCTGCTTTCTCACATGTAACAGGAAGCAAGAGAGCATCAGCATGCTAACAGTCATCACATTTATTGTGTGTGGAGAATTCCTATTGTTCATGTGATCTGTGACATTTGTAAAGAAAACAAGCTCATCTCATTTTGAGCAATGTGAATATAAGCTCCTAATTGAGCGATGAAAATGCTTAAGAGGTCATATTCTTAAATTTAAATATTGCCAGAAAAAATATCTAATTTATAAAAGTTAAAGTTTGTTATTGGCAAAACTATTTAAATTTGTGGTTCTCATTCTTCAATTTCAATTTCTTTTCCCCATAAAACAAAGCAACATCTACCTCTGATCATTTGTCAGATGTTGCTTAAGCCTGGAACAAACAAGCAGTTTATCAAACAGTGGTTTTAACAAAAAAACTTTCAGCCACAAAGAAAAGATAAGAATAAAAAGAAGTATAACTAAGTGTCCTTTCTGCTTCCTCTTCCTTTTTCCAATTCAGTGGAACACATTGTGATCTCTCATTTTTGTGTTATGATCCTTTGAGGGCTCTTACCTCCCGGCTGTGAACCACTGACAGATTGTCAGTGCAAATAATGACAGAAGAAAAGTACAAAATGTATAGGCATTTGTTGCTAGACTTTAGTACTTACAGTAACAGTGTTTCATATTTTGTGTTTTGCTGCACTTCTTTCATTTCCAAAGGTGTTTGATACCAAGAATTAGACAAATGCAACCACAGTGTAGATGAGCTCTATAGCTCGATGCAAGGGTTTGTAAAAGTGTGAAACCGTGTTAATCCAGACTTTATGTCTATCCACAAGGCCATGTTATCCTTTTCTATCAAAAGCTTTTTTTTGCTCTCTTTTCACCTGCACAATAAACTTTATAAAAGCCATTAATTCTGGCCGTTTAGCCCAGTCAGTAGCGCAGGCGGTCCATGTACAAACGGATCAGTCCTCCACGCAGCGGTCGCGAGTTGGACTCCGGCTCCGACCATTTGCTGCATGTCACTATCCCCCCATCTGTCCCTGTTTCCTGTCCACTCTCTCAGCTGTCCTGTTAATATACGCGAAAAGCCCCAAAAATATAGTAATTAAAAAAAAGCCATTAATTCTATTGCCTGCCATTGAAAAAACTCTAAGAACCCCCATGAGAATTGCAGTCTTTTTTATTCCCCTAACATTCTAAACAAATCCTACTGATTTTCCATAAATTCTGACAATTTTCAGACAATCATTAAGTTTAATTATGTAATGTCTATAAACTGTTATTGATGTGAAAATCCACATATACAACCTCTGACTCATCAAGTTTCCTTAAGAGGAATAAAATATATCTTCATTCAAAAGCCCACATTTATATTCCAGGACATGTAATCCACTCTATTAACACTGCTGGTGCTGAGAATCAGAGAGGACATCATTTAGCACAATCAGCTGGTCACCAGGAAACACTTCCAATAGCCTCGGGTGGTCTGCTAAGTGCTCCACATCAGCCGATACTCTCCCTAAGCATTGGTATTCACAAAGCACTACGCGTGTTGACTTCCTCCTCCAGTGTCCGACAGCTTCATGCATATTGCATGGGCCGGCGTCAGCCCTCTGCTGCAAAGGGGCCTATCCTCTGCCAGCAACAAAAGGACCATCAGAGGTGTTGAGAGAGCAACATCCCTGTACAGTACATCAGACCAAAGTGAATACAATGAATGTTGCTGCACCTGTCACAGAACAAGGAGCTGCTTATTGATTCCCACACTGACCTGCAGGAGGAACAAAACATCTCAATTTGTAAACTCGGAGCTTCAAAAAGAATTATAGTAGGAAGCCTGGTTAAGAACCAGCTTGGGAGTGTTGGTGAAATGAATAAAAAAGCTGGAAATTGAAGTAATAATGTTCATTTTTTTCATGCATGAGACTTAGTTGCACTTTGTGTCACTTTATTTGACAATAATCTGACCATATAGTGCATGTTTTGCAAAGTAAAACTGTGTATGGGGGCAAGTTTTTCAGCAGAAACTCACTCAGATTTAGTTTAAGGCTTTTGTCTTTCAGCAAAAATTTCAAAAGTTTTCATTTTTATCTTGCCATCTTGTATCATTTACCATATTTTTTTGTCCAAAAGTTAATACAAAGTCCAAAGGAGATAAGTGCTGCAACACTCAGCTCCGCATTTGACCAGACACAAAGCTGCAGGCCCATGATGAAACATGTCAGTGCCTGGACAATCTTTTTTGTTTTGTTTTTGAGAAGAAGAAAGATAGATGGAAAGATCAGTTAAGGACTAGTTCTTATGTATGTGCAGACAGCAGTGAAGAAGAAGAAGAAGGCTAAAAAACCTAAAAGAGGGAGTTCAGGTAGATAGTTGTTGTGCTGGTTGCAACTTTCTGAATAAGAATTGGTGACTTAAACTTGCAGGCAGTGAAAAGAGCTTTTGAGGGCAATGAAAAGTAAAGTGACATGAGGTGTCTTGGCTGGTTGAAGATCAGTTGTGCTGCCATGTTTTGGATCATATGCAAAGGTTTTTACTAGTGGTGTAACGATAAACCGATTTGAATCGGTTATCGGTCTGTGACGTATGAGATCCGAGTGCATCGGTCGA
>JAQMCX010000036.1:456526-469422 GCA_029814765.1 Acanthurus leucopareius | reverse complement strand
TGCTCCCTTTTGGAGCCAGCCTCAAGCGGCCAGTCGAGGAATTGCAAGTTTTTTTACTTCCTGGTTGGCTTCAATGCCGAAGTGGAGAGTTTGCCCCTTGCTTATAATCCGATGCGCCTTATAGTGCGGAAAATATGGTATTATGAAACTTGCTAATAGCCAAGTTAGTTGCTTAATTGACTGAGAATCAGCCCAACAAACCATTCAACACCTCACCAGTCATACTATCACTTTGCTCCAAAAGAAAATATCTCAGCAACTACTACATGGATTGATATGAGTTTTTTTTGCAGCATTGGCAGCACAGACTGTGCTGTGGTTGTGTTAATTGTGAAGGGATACCCATAGTGCATTCTGACACCAAATGTAAAATCTGATGCTAAATATAGTAAAAGAGTAAACGTGCATTTATATGCAAACATGATACAAATTCCAGCAATGTTAGCAATGTTAGCATCAGCACTGTATCACTTTATGTTAACAAAGAAGAAAACCGTGCAACTCGAACATCAAACATGGGAAATAACAGAACACAATCTGTCATCACACATCGAAAACTGTTTTACTTCACAAAATGGCATAGCCTACAGAGTTTCTGAATATCTTCAGCCTGCCCACACTTTTCTAAAATGTCTATTTTTATTGACCTTTAACAGAATCTATGTGTGGCAATGAGTCAGCTGAATTTTTAGGTAGAGAAAAATGAGTCTCCCGTGCAAGATGCAAAGAAAAAGCTACCATTTGAAAAACAGCATGAATGTGTGGACAAGAAATAAACATTTTTCAAAAACCCCAGGTCTTATCACACAGGCGTTTTCACTTATTTTGCCTGATTTAAATATATCTGAGGACTGTGTGGGTGTGCAAACAGACGTCTCTGTCTCACTCTTGTAGTGGGTTTGTTGCACCTGTTTCAATGGAAAAGGTCACATCTCCATCATTCTTCACGTCAACTATGACAGAAGTCTATTTAGCAAAAATATTTAAGACACCTGTATGAGAGTGCAGGTCTTTAAAATGTCAATTTTCTTACAAAGAGCAACACAGCTTCTAAAACTTTCACCAGAGACTCATTTTCTGATTCAGTTCTAGCCTGAGTTGTTTTATACTGGACTGCATGATGTTATGTTCTTGTTATTTTGTCCAATCCATGTTAGCACATTGCAAAAACTTTTATTAATAAGAGTGTTGTTCTAAATTCTCAGTGGCCAAAGGAGACTATAATACAAAGTACATGTTATTTATTTGAAGTACATAGGATCTGCTCTGTATCACTTCCTTATGCTAATAAGTGGAGTCACTAAGAGAAATTTAATTCCCACTATTTGTTTTTCCATGGTCCATAGATCTCATTTAGCACTAACAGGTTGTTGCTCATGTGCCTGTTAGGATTAGAAACACAGAGAGTGTCCAGTGGGTTTATGGAAATATATTTCCTCCTGCTGGTAAACCCCACTGGTCTGCAATCAGAGACTGGGCTAATCTACCGTGTTGTTTACTATGAGCCAGAGCCAATCATTCAGCTGCTCCTGACAGTCATTGGCAGTCTAATAACTACACACCGTGTGGGGTATTTCAGGTTTCTTGCTCACTTCCTTCCAATCAAGCATAAATCTGGTCTCTTAAATGTCCTTGTTTGTGAGTAATTTATCAGCTGTGGCTGCGAGCCAAAGTATAATGAACAGACTAATCCATAGACACGCTTCTTCCCACTATCGAGTCAATAAAACAAAGGAGGTGTCCCCATGGTTTAGGGTAAGGTGAGTCCCACCTTCAGCACCACTGATGTTAAAACAGTCCCTGATCCCACATTTTGATTGATTTGAAACTATTAAACTCTCTGATGTTTAGCCTGAGCTGGAACGGCTCTTGAATATAAAATAAGACTGACATGTTATTGAGCATAAAAGCTTTGATGGCATATCCATAAACCCAAACTGGACTTGCATTTATAAGCGCTAATCTTTGTCTGAACTTGTAATAAACACCTTTAATTTGCTTCTTTTGTACTTAAGTCTGTTTTTGATCCTTTCAGCACTTTTATAGCCCTGAATAATCTTCTAAGCATATTGTTTTTATTGACCTGATATGTATTATTTCTGCTTTTATGTGTATGTGAGAGCTTCTAATTCTCATTGGACCAGAGGCTTGGTGGATGAATGAGTGACTACCCTAATCACCTCATCCAACCCTCCAACCCTCTCACCTCCATCCCCCTACTCCCTTCACAGGTAGGCTGCGGCCTGGTGGACCACCACAGAATAATCACCTGCAATGGGGGAAAATCACTGTTGCTATGGAAACACCATTTAGGAATCCCTGTGATCCTACACACACACATGCTTCCTTCAGCCTAATTTTCCCAAATTCATACTGGTCCGTTCTCAGGTTTAGTTATGAGTGCTGAAAAAACATTAACGCTAATTAACACTCGGTATGCTGCCATTTGAATGAGTGGGATTATTACAGGCCTGCTGGAGTGGGTTGCACTGTCATTTGTTGGCCTGTACGGTGATTTTAGTTACTGTTGCAAATGACTGCAGAATAATATAATGTGGAATACAAAATGCGCATTATTACCAGTCAACATTTAATTCATCAGATGAATTGAATTACTGATTAGACAAAATGACAAAATGTTAAAAGGAGTCAAAGCAATTACACACTGCAGTCATAACATTTAGCATAATAATCAGGATTACTGTTCACCAAAAGTAAATTTCTAATGAAACACAGTTCACACTGAATTGGAATAGAAATTAGGACATGTTGGTGATCCTGTTTTCACCCTATCTGGAAAAATGTGTTTGGTTCTGTGTAAAAAACAAAGCTGGAATAAAGTCGAGTCTTCACTGCAGAGGTATCGTGGGATTGCTATTTAAAAAGGGCTACTGACCGCATGCACAGTAGGTGAATTTCTTGTGATTTTGAACAGGTAAATCCTCCATTATTGATAAATTTTTTGGATGAAAATATCTCATTAGTTGGCCAACTTATTATTGGTACAAACAAATATTGTTCACGCCAAAATTCTTACTTTTTTTATTACTACCCAGCAGGTTTTAGTAGGTTTTAGAAACACAGCAGTCATGATTACCAGTGTGATCCATACAGTACAGAATTTTTTCAGTAAGACAATTTGTCTAGACATTAAACCTTACAACTTTGCCTTTTTTGTCTCAGGCCGCCACTGTTACATAAACCCTGAGCATGCAAAGAGAAAGACAGAGTAGATCAAATGCCACATTCATTAATGCATCATCTGTCATCAATTCAATAAACTGTGCAGCCCTATGAACTCTCTGCTTTCCCCTGAGGTTGCCTGAGGACCTGGCGAACACAAAAAAGAGACTTTTTCCTCTGTGACACGGTCTCTGAGCCCTGCTCTATTGTCAGTTCATGTGTCCTGCAGTATGTAAACAATTATCTCGCTCTACAATTATTGCAGCAGCGCTGGCAGTGGCATGGAAATGTGGATTACAGAGAGGGGAGGAAAAAAAAGCACAAGGGCAGACTTAATGAAGAACTGGAATTGCTGAGAGCACCAGTCAGAGTTGCATGGGGGTTAAACAATTAGCTAATTAGCCTACTGGATAAACAATGTGGTTGTATATGTTTATTCAGGAGGCTGTTCAGAGGCAATTTAAAGACAGTGTGTTGGTGCCGTGCTGAGTCAGTGCTAAGTCTGTTTTCAGTGATGCTAAAACAAGTGCAGCAGCTAGAAAACGGCACTGACACAAGTGTTAAAACAGCCGGAAAACCTTGTTTCAAGAAATTAAGCACAGAGGCTCGTACTAAAGGTTTCTGTTTTGCAGGGAGAGCCTCATCACAGGAACACGGAGACGCTGCTACAAATACACACTCCTCTTTTACCAAATAAAGCATGACGGTTTCAGTAAGTGTAAAGGGAAGAAAAAAAGATGAATCTGCTAGCAGCACTGTGTGTGTGGGGGGGGCTGAGATGGGTGCGGAAGAGGTGGAGCAAACTCGTTTACATCTAAGCTCATGCAATATGGAGGAGGTAATCATCACTGTGGCAATTTCAAAGTGGGTGCTTTTCAGAACAGCAGGACAGGAGCGCATTAGCTGTTCATTAGCCAGCAGGCAGGGAGCCATGAACACATTGATTAGGTCTGTGTGCAGCGCCAGAACCCATGTCTGTGGCCCGTGGACATTACAGCACCCCTGTCTCTCTCCCACTGAACTGCCAAATATTACATGCTCACCTGATTCATCACTGAGGACCCACGAGCCTTATTCAAATATATTGTATGAATACATATTTAGACTTCATGCAATGACACAAACAGCAATTTGGACCAAGAAACTCGACTGGTACAGATGTGAGTGAGGTCTCTCTTTCACTGCTCTTGAGTGTGCCCTCAACTTAATGAAAGAAGTGGGACTCACGTGCCTGCTTAAATTTGCTTCCTTAATTTGCACATGTAATAAGACAGTCCCATAAGCCTCCATGAGCTATAAATAGCTTTGATTTTTTAGCCTTGTGTTTTGCAAAGCATCAGGCTACTGACTCTGTTTGGCCTCAATTCAAATCAGGCTAATTCATTTTGCAGTTGGGTCAGTCTCAAGTTCTGTGGTTTCATTTCTTTTTAAAAATAGATGGACAATGTAGTTTTCTTGTGACAAAACAAAAGTAAAACTTATATTTAGTTTTATCTCACTAAAATGCATGTAGAGTCTCCCTAAAGCCTGACTCTTGTTTTTTCCACCAAATATTATTTATATTTAATTTACTATTTTTACTGCAGATTTTCTCACAGGTTCTTCAGCAAAACAATTTATTACTTGTTTCTTTGAGATTACCTGCTTGTACCACCTGTTGATCCAACATGTTCTCATATCTAATTGTTAAATATAACTACTTTTGCCTCATAGAGATGAGCAAGGTAACTTTTTGCTTCTATGTCTGAAATGTAAGTATTCCTATGATACAAACAAAATGGTGAGCCACAAATAAAAACATTGCTCCACCACTTAGTAAGTGGTCTATCAATGTCCTTTGGAGGGCAAGTTGTTTGTCAGTTTTCTGTTGTTGCACTTCATTTATTAAAATCTCAAGTCACTTGTTGTGTGTGTATTCTATGCAAAGCACATTAGTCAACAATCAGCCTTTTCTTACCCCATAAAAAGGAATCATTTGATTGTTTCTTGCTCTCCTGACCATAAACTCCACCAATACTGCACACTGGAGAAAACACACAACCTATAGTGTAAATGCATTCCTTATGCAAACAGTTTGTCACCAACCTGCTGCTACAAACAGGCTCCACCATATGTGACCAGCTGCTAATAAAATCATCATCTTTCAAAATCTAATTTGGCAACAGTAAAGCTGTGACCTGCAAATGTTGTGTAGTTTAACTTAATAAGAGACAGTTGAACTAGAATTACTTCCACAGGCAAGGCAATATTTTCCAACTAACTTTGTGTGTTTATTTCTGTCAATTAGTTAGAAAATCTATTGGCCGTGGACCAAGGAAGATCGAATTATCCTCTGCTTTGCAAAGCATAACCACATGGCCATTCAGAAAGCAGACTAGACACTTGCTGTCATTTGGCTGAGGATTATAATGTTTTCATGATTCGTTCTTTTTCCTCGAATGACTCCACAGCGAATGAACTGAACCCATGACCCCCAGAGGTCAGGATCAAAAAAACCCCTGACTCTGACAATGACACTGAAGTGTTTGGTGTTGTGTTCAAGGACACTTCAGCTGGGCAGATTTCTCCTGCCCTAAGCAGTGGTGCTCCTCACTTATGTGGCCTAATCTTAATCTACCAGCAGAAGCAGCATGTTCCTGTCTGATAACAACCCCTGTTGGGAGGCAGGCGTAACACCCCCTACTTGCCTCCACTCCAGACCTCGTAATCGCTCCATTCTCATGCACCCACCCCCCATGAACCACCTCTGGCAGTCAGCGTCAGGTCTGGCTTACTGGGACTCCTTTCGCTGACACAGGATGAGATTCACTCCAGCTATCTCCCCTGTAATGCCGTGCCTTCCACATCACACTCCCACCTCCAGTGCTGCTGCTGGGAGGGGATACGTGATAATCCTCAAAAGGTAAAAGGCACAATGTGTGGTGAGGAGTCTCTCAGCTAGAAATGTAGCCTCCAAGGTGCTCTCCGCCCTCTCAACATGTTAGCTACCCTCCTCTGCTTCCACATGACATGAAAGGTGTACTCCTCAAACAAAAAAGCTGTAGCCTTTTAGCCTTCCAGCACACATTTTTAAAAAGGTCAAATTAATGATACTGGATGGTGAACAGGAGTGCCAACTTTAAGCTGTTTCATCAATAGAACAACAAAACTGCAGACCTAGAACAGTTCTGCAGGTTTCCAGAGACAAAGCAAACTCCAACTCTTGTCAAGCTGCTGCTATTGGGTGTAACCCATAAGCTTTGTCACGATGTGATTTCAATTTTTAAGACCATGATGTAATATTTGGCAAGATTTACAGTAAGAGTCGTGTCAGTACAAGTGGTCTTATTTAAATTCTTAGTAAGCAAGGGTTCTTTACGCCATTTGTATTCGTTAACTCCTAATATCAACAGCAAATTACAATGCCAGTATAATTTGGTCTCTTAAAATGTTTATTCTACACCGGTTCAGCTGTGCCTCATGAAAATACACTGAAACAAAAGGATTCTATTGTGTTAAAAACACCTTGTTTGTTGTGATGTGTGATACTGAAGCCTTGGCCCTGTGTAACTTGCACATCTGCATGGATGTTAGTTTCACATTATCCCTGTCTAGATTTTCCACATCAGATTCCAAGTGACAACAAAAAAGTGTTAGTTTTGTATCCCTCAATAAATTCTTTACACACATGATCAGCTCCAGGTACAAATTACACGAAGTCAATTGGGGTGGATAGTCTCCTGCTGCATTGCTTTACATCTTGGGTTGGGGTCAAAAACACCTACACAGATCTGAGCAGACTCACTATCAGCTCTGATCATGTGATGCATCAAACTCACTGTGAGAGAGAACTGCATTGTCAAGGTAAAACACAAGTATTAATAATACAGTGCAGTGTAAAATGACAAGTCCTGGAACAGTTCACAACCACAGCTGCTCAGTGATTGATGGCACATCATGCTGCTGCTAGAGATGGAGCTGTCTCCACTTAAGTCTGTTAGCTAGACTGCATTTTGAATCAGGTTTAATAATCTTCACATCTGTCGGGGTGATTCTGACTATCCTTTGATTGTTTCACCTTTTTTCAAGAATCTATTAATTTACATCAGGTTCAGAAAGGCTTTTACAGATCTTTCTTTTTTCAAATTGGGTTCCAAACTTTTTGACCAGAAGAGACCTCCATGGTAAATGCAAAAACTCAATCTGTGCAGCCACTTAGGTCGTCTCTCTTGCCTCTTGCTGCCTCTTTAATAGAGCATTTAAACCAGTGCTGGCCTGTGTCCCAGAGGACTCCAGTGTTTGTTATCATGGCAGCACCCCCCTCCCTCCCCCCTTTTGCTCTTGCTCTTCTTTGCTGACCTGACCTTCCACTGTCCATTTGTCTATGTGTGTCTGAGAGAAGGGCGGTGACAGAGATTATACTGCCCTCCAGGCAGCTGTAAAAGATGACTTATGGCACCGTGCTGCTCAAGATGCAACAGTAGTTTCTCCTGATAGAGTGGGGTGGAGGGGGGGTTTTGTTGTTCCGATGAGGGAGCGAGCTGATGTGCTAGGAATAGGAGGGGGAGGAAAAACCAAAGAAGCACTAGCCGGGTTCTTTTCATGTACTGCAGAGGAGATTAGGGCTTAAACTCCGGCTAGTCGCATGGAAAGAAAAATCTCACTGGGCCAAGAAGGGGATTGAGGAGGAGGAAAAAAGGGAGTCAAACAAGGCCACTACGTGAAGCTCTTTTCTCGCTCACTTGTATTCCCTTGTGTTGAAATATGACAATCCAATTAGCTCTCCATTACAGACAATTTGCGGCTGTTTGCTGAGTGTTTAACCTGAAAGGAAATAGAAAAGGAGGGCAAGGATAGAGTCCGGTCATTTCCGTTCCAGGCATACAGGCTGGCGTCAGCTGTGGCCCACAATGTCTATGCATGTCGGATATAAATCACTGGTTGAAGTCCAAACAAGTGGGGTTTTTTTGTGTGTGTAGTTCAGGTAGGACAGAGTCAGGAATTGTAAGAATTATCATAATCCTAACTCAACTGATTGCAAGTACAAAGACAGATACCTTTTTTGTCTTTTTACCTTTGAATATTGCAAAAAAAAAAGTTGCCAAGCAGGATTCAGGCAAGCTCTTTTAATGAACCATATTTGTTATTGCATCCAAATATGACAAGCCCTTATCTGATGCATTAACTTAGAAAATGTATAAAATAAAATAAAATAAACTGATCAAGTCCTATCACAAGGAAAGAACACCGAAAACAGAACAAACAAATAAAGTTTTAAAATTCTTACTCTCTATAATATCTGCACAACCACAGAATGTCTAATGCTAAAGTGAGATTGCCGATATGGTTAAGGTATAATTGACCCCTTCTCTAAGTTGTGTAGATAATTCTTATGTGGTAAAAACTCCAAAAACAACTAGTTTAATAATGAATATGATAGTAATGAATGTCTTGATTCAACACAAAGAATATGTTTCATCTTATAGCGTTCATCAGGGTCATCGTTAACCCTTCTGGACGAGCGAGGACAGAGGTGGGATGTGATAAAAATCATTAAAAGCCTTCCCCTCTTTACTTTACACTGTCCTTGGGTGTTAATTGTGAGTCGTGGAATCTTCTAAGGTTACCAGTTCGTTCCCCAAAATTTGTCATCGAAAGAGAGAGAGAGAGAGAGAGAGAGAGAGAGAGAGAGATAACAAATCATCCCTCAGAACAACACGAGTGAATAAAAAGCCACAGCTAATGCATAAAATGTAAATGTAATCTCCAGAAAGTCTGTGCTTATCCACAAACACTTTGTCACACCCGGGGCTCCGGAATAATCTGTTTAAACCAACATGCACACACACAGAGAAATGAGTCAAATTTAGCGAGCCTATTTGACTGCTTTTACCCCCTTTTTCAGCTGTGCACATTATTTTAACATTTTTGACAGTCATGTGTGCACAGATGCAGGGACACGGCAGCTGTGAAGCTACTGCAATCAACAGTTTTCCACAGAGTCCCACTGCAATGAGACCAATCTATAACAGCACCAGAGTAGTGCTGATGTTTCTTGGCCAGACTCCAGCCCCGTTCGCAGTGATCTGAAAGGGACTCCGAGCAAAACATTGTGTGGGACAGAGCCAGACTTCAACACCACATGCAGGATCAGGATGAGCCAAGAAAGGGATTGTGCGGCTTTATCAAACATCAACATCAGACTGCATTTACTCACAGGGAGAACAGCCAATGGTTTGATGTCCATAAGGGATTTTTTTTTAAATTTGTGAAAATGTGCGTCAGTGAGTGAAAAACAATACATCCACCTAAGCTTATACTGTTTTTTCCATAAGGAGAAGTCACAGTACTTTGTCCCAATGAGTTCAGCTAATGTTCAGCAGAATCTGACAAACGTGTTGAAACAAAGCCTGCTCTCACTCTCTCTTATCGCTCTCAGCACTGTCCCACATTTCTTCAAGCATGAACAAATCAAGTCTATCTGTCCAGGGGAAACATTTCAGGACCACTGTCTTATCTGGGCTGCTTGTTTGGAGAAGAATCCAATCTCAGTCTGAGCTGGCGGGACATCAGTCTGAGCACCCAGACTGATTTTACAGGAGACAGACACTGTGGCAGATAAAATCCTCCAGCACAGACCAGTCTCTGATGGAAAAGACATTCAAAATAAGGCTGATCTGTCTTGCTAATTGTTAACCTTTCTTCATCAATCTATTCTAACACATCAAAACCTGTTTGCGATACTACTTTTTTGGTAAATTTTGGTGCTAAATCAGGCCTTTCAGTACTTTGCCAGACCTGCTCACTCTCCACATATTAGCACAAAGCTGAAGTAAAGGAACAGAAGTAAAAAGCCGTTCAGCGTCTCCAAAGTGCCGTTCACCAATTAGCAACATGTAGTATTTCCTCACAAATTAACTATTTATTACCAGAAGCCCTCAGTATTTGTCCTTAAACTCCCTTCTTACTTAACTTCCCATCCAGGCCATGCTGAGACTAATACAAACCATGCTCATGTCCGTAAATACATGCAAGCATGTGAGCCAGTCAGATCAATGCGAACTGCAGCCTCACTCCCAGCAGGAGTCCATCTGATCATCCTGCACTGACACTGGGGGTGGGGGGGTGTGCCTTTGCCTGCCCACTTCACACATCTAATTAATGACCTCTGTCCTTGCAAGTGACCTCGCGGGCAGATCGAAAGCGAACATCCCGCTGTGTGATAGAGGCCGTGTGTTTGGGGTTGAGAGGTTAAGACAGGCAGCAGAGGAGCTGCCCGTGTTGTCATGTGGCAAACGTCTTGTGATTTCAAAGTCAAGACTGAGGGCAACAGTAATGTTCAGCATCTTTAAATGGGAAAGTTCAAGTTTAAGTCTGTGTGGCAGCAGATGTCAGCCCTGCCAACGACTTAGAGACCAACTTTCCCATCACTTTGCTGCTCTTGTAGATAATCTTACTTTCTGTAGGAGAAAACTTTAAATTTCTGCATACATGATTCAATAGAGTCCCACAAAAGAAAAAAAAAAGTTTACAGCAATGCCTATTTGCATTTGAGCTATTCACTTTAATAACCTTCTTGGGGATAAACATGACAAATTGGAATAGTGTTGTGATCAAGTGCAGACGACTGTTTCTAATTCAGTTTGGGGACATTTGGCTGAGATTTAATTTCCCAAGTTTAAACTAGAAATGGAGTGGCTGAGGCTGTTTGGAGCCAATATTGCACTGCATTCAGGTCCACGTCTGCTGCTCTAATTAGATAGCTCTAGCAAGGATTTCAGGTGATAAAAAAACTCATTCTTGTGATGATCGTGCATATTCATGATATTAAATAGGATGTCCTTGGGGGAAAGGGGGGGGGGGGGGGGTATTCTACTGATGCAAACCCTCTGTGACAAGGAGACAGTTAGGGCCACTATCTAAGTAAGTTATTTCTACATGCTCTGATGACTGCATCATCAACAACTTCTGCCTGCCTGCAGTGTGACATCTCCCCTGCTGTTTTCAAATCTAATCAGATATTCAGAAAAAACTTACCAGTGCCAAACTGGGAGTGACAAATGTCAGGTCTCCTTCCAAAAGTAGCCCTTTTTTTTTTTTTTTTTTTTGCGACATCCCAATCACACACACACAACCTCCAACAGTGACATCCAACCTATCAACTCTGAAAGACAACTCTCTGCCTCCTCACACCCCTCCACACCCAAAACCTATCAACTAACTGCTGGCCATCACCGTTCGTCTTGCATGACAGTAATGCGGCTATCCGTCAGCAGCGGCGTGTCATGGCGTAAATCACCGGCAACGCTCGATGAACTCCAGACAACACACCCACCGAGCGAGGGGAGAGGGATTCAGACACACAGGTTGAGAGAGAGAGAGACAGCAAGAAAGAAAGAAAGACGGAGTTAAAGGAAGAGAGAAGAGGATTATGAAGATTTTAAGTAACCATGGTGATTCTGCTCCATCTTTTCCTGTCCAAACTGCCCTACCTCTATCCAATCTGTTTTCAAATCAAAAACGAAGAGTGTGTGAGATACAAGAAGAAAGATGCAGGACCTTGGTTCATCTAAGAGGCACCCCAAACACCACTGCTTTTCTTCTGTAGCAAAAATATCTTCCTAACATCTAAATTATTTAACTGAAATCCTGATTTGACGCTTGTACCTAGCCTTTTGGTCATGACCTTTCCCATAAGTCCTGTCATACAGCACAGAGGTGTGTTAAAACCTAATTTTGAGCTCTGACATTTACTAGTGCAAACTAAAGCCCTTGGTCATTGGCTCACTACAGTGCATAATAAAGGGCAAAACCATACTGGAGATGTTTTTCATTACCGCGAAAAAATAAAAAAAAGCTCTCCGTCTGCATACATCAATCTCCAGAGGGAAACAAGATCAGAGAATGTTCTCCAAGCCTCAGCCGGCGGATTTAATAATCACTTGGTTTCCTGTATGTTTTCCAAGACTCGCAGACATAGGACAAAGGAGGACATTGGGATGTTGAAAGCGGTCTGTCACATTTCTGCATCCCATCTTCGACTTACTGTCCATGCTTGACTGGCTTGTTTTAATGGCTTCTTAGGAAAAACTGGGTTTCTTACTTCTCTGGAAAGATGTCTATCTTTGCTTTAAAAAAATAATCCAAACTGCGTGAAACTAATCTCTTACTAGATTTAAGGAAACCGAAACCCTAAAATTAAATTAGTCCTAAATCAAGTTTTATTCACTGTAGGCATGACATGGCTTCCTAATAAGCTCCTGCTTGTCTCACTGTCTGCCTGTCTTTGGGCCTGTCTATCTGCTGCAGTACAGTGTGTGTGTTATGATGAATGAGCTTCTTCCGATGGCAGGGGAGGAACCTTTGTTCAAAGTCACAGCCTTGAACAAGTTATCACACTTCAGAGTGCTAACCTCTCATCCCTCCAGGAGGACGGGGCACACCTGCGCTGGTGCCCGCATATAACCTCACACTTGCGTGGATAAGCTACCGTAAAGCTCAGAATATACACACCCATTCATACTCAGCGACTTACAGGCACTAGAGTGCTCACTTACACACAGCAGACTGGCTTTATTAGCAGGCTGCAGAGCCAGCCTTCAGGGCTTTTGGCAGGCTGGCAGCAAACAGAGCTCTGTGTGTGTGTTGTGCATGTGTAAATATGTGTGTGTGTGTGTGTGTGTGTGTGTGTGTGTGTGTGTGTGTGTGTGTGTGTGTGTGTGTGTGTGTGTGTG
>JAQMCX010000036.1:429378-456426 GCA_029814765.1 Acanthurus leucopareius | reverse complement strand
GTGTGTGTGTGTGTGTGTGTGTGTGTGTGTGTGTGTGTGTGTGTGTGTGTGTGTGTGTGTGTGTGTGTGTGTTTTGTCGCTCCAACCTGTCACAGGCACAAAGTCTGTGTGGATTTTCAGTGACCATGTGAGCTCTGATGCTGACGCAGTCTGATTTCATCCCCATTTTGCCTTTGTAAAAGGATTTCCTAGATTATGTCACATCTACAAATGTCTAAGAATTTAAAAAATGAACTTACAATACAAAATCAAAGATAAGAGGAAACAATAATCATGTCATTTACGACTCCCTAAAACCTCACAGCAGGTGACAAACATGAAGTTAATCCTGGTCACTGTTAAAAAATGATGTCTTCTTAGTCTAACTAAATGTTTCTTCGATCAGTGGATTCAGCATCAGTGTTCAGGCTCCTGTGGTGAATTACTGACACAAAAGCTTCCAATCTCAGCAGAAGCGTGCTGAAAAATCCATTAAAGGCTCCTCTATGGCCATGAACATTAGTAATATGCTTAGTGGAAAGCCCACAAAGGACTGTAAATGTCCTTGAGAAAAACTGTAAAAGAATAAAAAGAAATGTTGCACACAAAAAAAAGCCTGAACCAAACCTGCCTTTGACAGCAGCTGTGCAATGTGTCACACTTCTAGATCAGCATGGATGTTATAAAAATAAATGGAAGTTTTTATATTTCTTGTATAAAGAAAGGTGAAGCTCTTCTTTTTACTTGATAAACTACAAGGGCAGCTCATTTAGTTGGTGTTTATGAGTCCAGACAAGAAGAACTTTGGAAAGCAATCAGTGGGTTTGCCATTCACAGGGAGGTGTGACTGGTAACAAGGCTTTTGAAAATTTAATTTCCCAAAAAATCCTTTTGAGATAAGAAATTAATATATTTAGATTTTTCGGAGCAAGAGAATGGAAATAGATAAGATTTTATTGATAACAATGCCATTTTAATTTCTGCTTATCAGCCTGATTATTGATTGATATGCCTTTAGCATAAGCCCTTGCTTTAGCATCTGTTTTCCATTATCCTTAAAAATTAAATGAAAGAATTTTTATATATATATTCTGTCACTAAAGGTTCTTTGGTTAAAGTAAATATCCTCTAAGCATGTCTGGATGTTGCAATTTTTTATAATAACATACAATATTTACCTCCTTTAACAGACAGCTTATTTCCTTTATTTCCACCTCCTCTTACATAGATCATGTTATATACTTAAAAGTAGCTGTTGTCATCTTATTTCTAAAATATTAAGCCTTCTTTCTGACCATTTCTGCCTCTGCAACACAACTCCTTGATGCAATTTTTCTGTCGTCTCTTTTTTGTTTCTCGACTCCAATTCCTAAGTGAGAAACAGACTATAACGCTGTTGTTTTATTCAAATTAGAGCTTGATAAATTGGTTCTTCACAGTATTTGACACAAGTTACTATAAGCCCTAACAGAGATATTACCGTTTATGGGTAAAATTGTGTATATAATTTTCATGCCATGCATTTCATCCTAGATTGTGGCAAATAATTCAACAAGTAACTCACATGCAGGCTTGGATAAATTTCCCACTGGGATCCACAGGATGAAATTATTTGACAGCAGCTGCGAACATTAATAGAATGAGGTCTGAAAAACCTGTAAATGGCTCTATGTTATAATAATAACAGTGCATAAAGAAATGTATCATTGCAAAATTTACCCATTCTCTTTTTTTGTTATGCAGATCACACTTAATGCAATTACAGGGTATTAATGCTAGCTGCCGGAGCACCAGCTCACAATATCATTGCTAAGTAATTCACATTACTCATAATCCCATGACATGTCTGGAGCATGACGAGGTAACAAGCTCTGCTGCTGTGATGTCATCCTGCGCGCCGAGGCTCCACAGTCTGCAGACCGTGATATCAGCAGGCTGCACTCAACTCGCTGGCTCTCTCCTCCAAGCATTTTATTTCAGCAAGAAGTGCAGAGGCTGAACAGTTATGGCTGAAATGAGCAGCAAATTCAGACTCTGGAAACTTTCCAATGAAACAGCTGTTAATCAGAACTCTTTATTCTTTAATTGCTTAATTATGCATATGTGCTGTCATATAATATTTGATTTGGAAAATTAAAACTGCATTCATGCACAGAAAGCTGTTTTTTTTCCTGGAAGAAAACTGATGCAGAGTGGTTCTACTGTAGGTGGACAGAAATACAAAAAGGGCTGATGTTTTTAAAAAGCTTCAAGATGAAGTAAATCTAATTGGTGAGCAAAGGAATGAAGTGTTTCTGTTGTGGTGATTTCATAGTTTGGAAGTGTATTGTACCACCAGAGAACCACATGGAGCACCACATGGTGCTCTGGGAGTAAGTGGTGTATCTGTTTACAGTGCAGACAAACAAACTTGTTGTTTTAATAAAGGGGTCAGTTTGGATACAGTTGTAGGAGAGTAAACAGGCTCATTTTGAAAAAATAAAGAAGTAAGGAGCCATGCTGATAATATTTGTGCTTTTATTCCTGAGAATCCCTCATGCACAGGCACTCAGAGGTGCATAACTAGGCAATCTGAATCCAACACATAAAATCATATATAAAACAATAAAGACCACTAAAATATACATTAAGAGGTAATTACTGAATGTAAATACACTGAATGACTATTGCAGGAAAAGATCTGAACAAGAGGTGTCAAATATGGGTTTGATTTTATGTAAAGTAACTTCAAATTATCATGTCTGTATCATATTTCTGCCCAAAGTTGAAGAAATGCCAACTAGTATCTTTGAAGCTCAATAATTTGATTTGATTTATTTAGATCTTTCAGCTCATTGACTAATCCTCTGTATTTAAACATTTAAACAGTCACTAAATCAAAAATAACACACCACATCAGTATTGACATGCACATGTCCATAACATTTGAGATCTTGTGTGTTTAATTCGTACACAAAGTGAAGTGTAAAAAAACACAATCTGTGGCTTTATGGGGGATTTTTGTGCCACAGATTTTCTTGGCTGGATGCGGAATCTTTCTGGAGCCTGAGCATTAACGTAAAAGTTGCCAGGCAACCATGTGAGAGCTCCAGGATGCCTTCTTCATGTTTGGACAGAGCCAGTCCAGCTTAGTCCATTTGATTCCAATCTTTAAGCTGAGCTAACTAAATATCTCATATCTGTAGCTTCATATTCAGTGCACAAATGTGCAAGTGGCATCCATCTCTGAAAGAATTTATATCAGCATATTTCCCAAATCTTTAACTACTGTGTCATTTTTACTCTTCCTTATCATCACAAGATCATTTTCTTTGCTTGGCAGTTGTGTTTATCTCAAGCAGAACCAACAAAAAAAACATATGACCTATATTTATACTTCTGTCCATTTCCTCTAAGTACAATTGTATGTCTTTATCCTTCTTATTAACCTGTCTTTGTTCTTCTCATTTATCTAAATACAAAAAAATGTGAGTGTAACCATTGTCTCATTGGGCTTTGCACTTCCCGCGATTAATTAGTCATAAGTAAATTAAAGAATACCATCAGCTTCGGCCAAGGACACCCAGGCAGTATTGTGTTTTTCTCTCTGTGCCATCAGTGCTGCAGCCAACTCTTCCAATCCAGTCCAGGAAGACAGAGATGAAGTCATTCTCTTTGCAAATTACTCACCAGCAGCGATTACATCACTGTGTTTCATAGCAACATCCAGACTTACAAAAACCTTACCTTAGGGCTATGGAGCACCAAGATTTCTCTCTCTGTCAAACACAACATACACACACACACACACACACTTTCACAGACCATTTGTTTTCCTCGTGCCATTTCATGACTCAGTAAATCCACATGCACCTTTTCCTCTGCAGGTGTGAAAATCTGCTTGAACTCAAAACCTGTTGCAGTCCTCACAGATCTCAAGGTTACCGTTAGCAGATGTTAGGAGTGGAAAGGCCAAACAATGCACCAAGACAGAAAGATAATAAACTGAAGGAGGGGGTGGAGGGTAATACCTTGCCATGTGGCCTTGGATTTGCTGATGGACTTTTTCCTCCTCTGTCAACAGTCTTATATTAATGAGCTGCAAAAAAAAAAAAAAGAGAGAGAGAGGCCTGCAGCGAGAGACGACGGATCATCAGAGACAAGCCACATACAGCTCCCCTGTGCTGTGTGGTGGATGCCTTTATCCAAAGCTTCTTACTTTGCCATGATTGCATTTTTGTCCTTATGAGAGGAATGGAAAGATAATTGAGCATGGTTGGTTAGAGACACCCCACTCACTAAGCTGTGTTAGGCCCAGTATACTAATACATGAACATTAATAAAATGAGCTTAATCTCTTCCACCCGAAATTATGTCATAAAGAATATTAAAACCTTCATGAATGCGTGTTCACTTGGAAGTAACTCAACATATTATCACCCAATAAAGTTGATGTGGCACACATGGTAGCAAATTGTAGCCTATTTACAAATCTAACACACACAGAACATCATTAGCATCAGAGTTGGGCGACAGTTCTGCTGGTTTCATCTCCAGCAACACCTTGCACATAAAAATATAGTCATTTAATCCATTGTTATCAAATTATTGAGAAGTTATAGGGATAACAAGACACATATGAGCTGCAATGTTGGTTTGTATTTTTACACATAAATCTGTTTCTATTTTTATAAAAAGCTGCACTGCCTAGCGAAGGATTATAATTGACCTGGCATGCCATAGAGCTGTAGGACGGGCTGGAGTCAACCCTTTAAAAAAAAAAATTAAGGTTGACATAATTCAGCCTTTACTATATAGCATGGATTCAAACTCAAACACCTGCCATAAAACCTCCATCTGGTAAACATCTTTAAAGATACATGCTTCCAGTTTATAACACACCCGCCATCCGTTCTAATCTTGTAGACCAAGCCACAGTAGATAAAATCAACAGGTTTATTTTTTCCAACTTTAGAGAAATTCCTCACAGCTAATAAAGACACTATACAACTGATTTCACGAGCCAAGTAGTGCTGATCAAGGTATAAGAATAAGTGATCACACTAAAGAGCAAACAACTGTAATTTCAAGTGAATAAAAGAACAGAGAAATGCGTCTGTAAGCAACATAGTTATGACTGTATCTTGTTTCCGGTTCTGATACTGTATGTTCAGTATCAGAAAGCAAGTTGTCCACATGTCCTTTGAAGATACACTTAGCTAACAAAATTCTTCATAAACTCAGTATGGTAGACCCTAAAGGTCCAGCATGTAAAATTTTGTGACATCTTGCATTTTACTGAATATTCACCCACTTACCCTCTGCTTACAGCAAGGCCCTGCTGTGGCTATGAGACTTGGAAAAAAATCCAAAGATACTCATTAAACCAGTGTTTGGTTTGTCTGTTCTGGGCTACTACCTCTGTAGATATAATATGATCATTATAAAGTAATGAAAACACAAGGTGATTATACACACTCATGGTTATTATAGTCCATTTCTGACATATTCTATTAACAAATCCCCATAAATTCTACACATTGGACCACTACAAAGCATGTTTTGTTGTTTCCAGGTTTTGCCATTTCAAAAAATCTTCCAAACATACTGCTAAAGAGCACACATTTCCTATGTTTTGCAATACCTTGTTGGCCCTCTTTTATGCCAACAGCTCACAAATTGACAGGAAAAATATACTTCTGATGTAGCAGGTGTTTCCACCATTCATTAAAAGTTAAAAGTTCAACCACTCCACAATTCACAGAACTGTGAAAAACACAGTATGAGCCATAGTGTCACCGTGACTGACAGGTGATAATGTCATCATTACTCGTTTCATTGGAAAATCAGTGCACATTAGCCGTGGGAGCTTTACGACGTTTCCTACAGCTTTGACGCACTTCAAGGGGAGAGAGCACATATTGAACCAGGTCTAATACACCAGGGGAGCACTTTTAAACTGCAAAAACCATGAAGCCAGTATTGTCCAAGCTCTCTGAGTGGTGTTAGCATCAGAAAAAAAGCTTTTAAGATGGTAGAACTCCTGGTGGAACAGTACCTGTCTGAATCCCTCTATGGCTCTGCAGCAACGCCTCAAGAGATGGATGAGCTTTGACATTTAAGTGAAAATCAAAGCTGTTGCTTTGGACCAATCTGATCCCAAGGCTTTATGTTGGAGCAACTGTTCAGAGGAGGTGGCTGTTGTCCATGGTTTTCCAGTGTGGAAAAAACCAGAGTGAAATGAAACGGAAACAGGACAAACTGCATTCGTCCCTCCACCAATTTATGCCAACAATCCCCAACATGCATCCAAATAACAGGGCAGCCTTATAAATAGTGTTCAGAGATGGCTGACGAGTGCTTTGCGGCCGCCATCGCAAACATCCTGTCACATATGGTGCTCAGCCGAACATGCCAACACACACTGTGGCTGGGCAAATATGGCTGCAGACCTGGGGTCAGGACAAATTGCCTGGCTGCGTGTCTTTGCCAGATGAGGACCACTGATAATCAGCAAAGATACATTGGCGTGGGCGGACAGGGTCAACAAATAAAAGTTCTGCTACTTTCAACAGAGATGGAGTGAGAATCAAGTGAAGATATTTCACTGATGAAAGGCAGCAAATCATCTGACCTGAGTTAAAAACATGGGTAGTGTTTTGAGAAGCTAAAAGGGAAACAGTTCCTTCTCTTTACATTTTTTGAATGTGGTATCTTATTATATCTGCTATTTACATAAGATCGAGCCCATGATATATTGATACAGATTTAAATGGTAAATGTGTTTTAGGCGTTTAAGGTCTTGAGGTGTTTTTTTCAACATGCTATGCTATTTTCAACTCTTTCATATCATCCACTAACCCTCATACATTACATTTTGGCCTTACAGTTCGTCTCTTCTAACCCCTTACATTTAATAAATAGCTGAAACATTTTTTTTAAGTTGCCAATTTTCTTTTCTGTCCATCAACTGATCTACTAATTGCTGCAGCTCTAAATGCGATATGGTCAACAGCTGCAAAGACTCACCGCTCTGGTGCTATTGTTACAACTACAAATCACAGTCTACTCACTGTAGAGCTCAGAGCAAATGGACTGCATTTACCGGTCTGTGGACCACTTACAGCGCTTTTACAACACAAGTCAGCATTCACCCATTCACGCACACATTTCTAGACTAATGGTCATGCTTAGACTATGCTCACACACTCACTCATACAATGATGTAAGAGCTATCAGGAGCAATATGGGGTTCAGTGTCTTACCCAAAGACACTCTGACATGCAGACTGGAGGAGATGGGGATCGATCCACTGACCTTCAGATAAGTAATTCACTTGCTCTACCTCCTGAGTCACTGCTGTGGTGGTGCTTCTTTATCTCACTGAACAACTTTGGCACCTCAAAATTTTATTTTGGCCCCATTTTCAAGTTACAGTAAAACTCATTGCAAATGGGCTAGAGCTGACAACAACATTAAACTTATCAATCAGTTCAATAAGTGCTCTGTATGTTGTTCTTCGCTAACAGATGCTCAAGAATCTGGGTATGTTGCTAAAATCCATAATGAAACTAACTACTGGAACCCAACCCAACCCTAGGTCAGCCATCTTAGTATTGACTGGAAAGACACCAGAGATTTCTTACAAAAAAAACTAATTTCCATCTAATGAGGTAGCACTATGTTTGAAGAAATGGCCCCTTGAGAGGAAAATCACTACAAATCCCCCTCTGAATTGAGCAACCGGATATCAAAGAGGGTGGAGACGCCATCTTACAACTTAAAGGTCACAGATCTGATAACTGCAGCCTGTATCCATGCACAACCTAATTAATTAACTGAACCCCCACCAGCTCACTCTCTTTGGATAAGAGCAGCCATTAAATGCCATTAATGAAAAATTAAAAAGTACATGAAAGCTGGACAAGAAGGCTACTGTTAACCTGAGTGACAGTTGCTCTGACTTTAATGCATTATTCATCAAATAAGAGCCAATACCCCGTTGTTCCTCCACTGTGTTCAGCCAGAGTTAGAAAACATGCGTCCCTGATGCAGCCTGCAAGGGGTCAGTGATCAATATCTTTACAATGTGTTAATGCACAGCAGCTTGACCTGCAAACATGACCTGCAGCACAATCCCTCCACCTTTTTCCAAAACAACCTACACTCCACGCTGCACACACAAATCAATACTTATGGATGTAGTGTTCAGCTTGGTTGAAGTCTGAATACAGAAAAAGGGTGCAGAGGGTAAAAGTAGAATGGCAAGAAGTTTGGTTGACTGGAACATTGTGCAACATAAGTGCCCCCAAAGATCCATATGATGATGATTCATTAAGAGGATAAATGTCCAAACAAATGGTGCGTCAGATATTCTACACTTCTGACTAATGGTCAGCTACATAAACACTGCAATTATATGGTTTTGTGTGTGGAGAAGGAAAGGAAAGGCTCATGATCCAAAGTGTACCACATCATCTGTCAAAACATGGTGGAGGCAGCGTCATGGCATGGGCATGTATGGCTGCCAATGGAACTGGGTCACTGGTGTTTATTGATGATGTGTCTGCTGATAGAAGTAGCAGGATGAATCTCTGATGTGTACAGGGCTATACTATCTGCTCACATTCAGCCAGATGCTGCAAAACTAGTCTGACGGTGCTTCACAGTGCACATGGATAATGATCCAAAACATACTGGGAAAGCAACCCAAGAGCTTCTCAAGACAAAGAGATGGAAGATTCTTTTAATGGCCACATCAGTCACCTGACCTCAACCTAGCTGGGTTTGCTTTTTATTTTCTTTAGACAAAACTTAAGGCAGACAGACTGAAAAACAAGCAGCAACTGAAGCAGGCTACAGTCAAGGCCTGGCAAAGCATCTGAAGGGAATAAAATCAGCGTTTGGTGATGTAAAGTGGTGCCAGACTTCAGGTCATCACTGACTGCAAAGGATTTTCCTCCAAGTATTTAAAATAATCCTTCTTTTAATAATCATGTTACATCCAATTATGTCTAACTCTCTGAAAATGTCAGGACTTTGTACAAAACTGGATTTTATTCTTAAGACGGTTAATGTAATGTTTTTCTGAAACCTGTTGAATTGCAGCTTAGAGTTTACACTTTAACCACATCATGACTGCTTCATTTTAAAAAAAAAAATATTGACATGATGTGAAGATGCAAAACTTCAAGAACTTTGTCACTTTCCAAATGGATACAAATGGATTTCATTTTATATGTTAGTAAAGACTCAAAGTGACAGCAGAGGCCCTTTGACCAGTGAAGGTGGCCCAGGAAAATAAGTCATTCAGCCTCAATACATGCATGGAATCATTCATGAAAAAGGCATTGAGGAAAAAGAAACCCATTACAAAGTCTACCACTTGTTTGGGCTTTATGATTTTTGCAAATGTGGCAATCACAACTGTAATAATCAGTAATGAGATCAGGATTATTTATCACAATTGGTGATTAATTTTAGAGACATATTTTATTGCGCTTTTACATAAAAAATCAACAGCCCCGCTAACTTACTGTGATACACTGCACAGCGTCACTGTCACTGATGTCTGAGTTGATTCTAGATAAGGCCAGTGATTCTTCTTGGCCCTCATGCATTCATCATACTGCAGTTTCTGGTGTTTTTTTTCATGTGGTTGATTAAGTTGCTTTGCAGCAGCGAAACAAGTCTAATGTACTCTTCATATATAATTTTTTTTTGCAAATAGCGCTTGCCCAAAATACCTGCAAACAACGGAGAACGATCCTTTCAGTGGGACTGGCTTATCAACTTCTGCTCTGCATTTGCTCTTTTGTTTCATTTTGTTTCTACTCTAAGTTGATACTTTTCTACTTTGAACAGCTGCTGCAGGATGCACACACAGCACCATGAGCCATAAAAAAGAAATTACACAAATGTATATATATATATATATAAAATAAATGCAGAAGAAATCCATGACCCCCATATTTTGGTCACCACATATCTTGGCCCTGCCGCAGCAATTTGTTGGCATTTGCTTCATTCTTATTGGTTGATCCTTGCGTGTGTTAGAGCGAGGGGAAAATATCTGCCTGGCATCAAAAATTGCTCTGTGTGGTGACAGACTACTGTAATGGAAAGCGTCTTCCTCAACCGCTCGGCCTCAACAGCACATAAAAAAGTCAGAATTAAGAGGCAAGAGAGTGATTTCCAAAAACCACTAAAGACTGAACCACGGAGGCCTGCGGAGCCAAGAGGGGCTAAATGACATCAGCAACTAGCAGCAACAAGAGCTTTCCATGTTCCATTTACATTTTTATGTTTACACGCTCTGCATGACTCACAGCATGAGGAGGTTCAGCTGTCACCTGACTGTCAGTCACATTCCTCTCAGCTCCATAAAAAAAAATGTCATCAGTGAAAATATTAGGTTTCAGTCACCGTGTCCAACCATCGCCTGCCGTGGCAATGGATTGATCTATGCATTCAATAACTTCAACCATCCGTGCAAGTGTGTTTGGTCATGCACTGAAAAAAACTAGAGAGGCAAAGAGGAAGAAACAGACTTAAAGAGTGGAGAGCACTTACAGGAATCAGTAGTTCATAATAGTGATGCAGTTAAGGTTTGGGTTTCGATGCATATAAAGTAGAGGCACACACTTTAAACCTCAAGATAACAGACAAATTGACTTGGGTGAAATATATATTCCAAACATAGAAAACTAAATTTGCAACACTGAAATGAAAAACATTCTTTAAATAAATAATAATGCCTCAAATCAATCCTGATGATGACTGATATCAGAGTCAATGCAGTCATAATGAATCAAATATTCTAATGTTCTGTGATTAGCGTCTGTTAAAACACAGCAGATCAAAATTACATCCCATCTTTACTCTGCTTTATATATCCACCCCGGCCTGCTGGTGTTGCAGACGGTGCTGTTTTTCCTTAATGACAAACTGGCTCTAAACTGCATGTATTTTGCTTTATATCTGAGTAAGAAATAATGTGTTAATGTGGAAAACTGTTTGGTTTGGCAGGATAGCAAGATTTAATACGCCCTGATGTTTTTCATCATCATCAAAGCTAAGTGTAAAGGAATTTACTGAGAGGTTTAAAGCCTCAATTATAACACTGACTTTGGAATTTTAAATCAATACTCGATTGCATAGAGAGTCATCTCTACTGCTGAGCAGAAGGACAGACGCCCTCAGAGCGGAGGAATAAGCAGTCAGAGTCCCTCTGATCTGGAGTCGTTTACAGATCGGAGGGGGCCGCAGTTTATTTTTTAACTCCTTGAATTAAAAAGTGGATTTACCTTCACTTCATCCTGTCTGCAGCAGCAAGCTGTGGACTGTCAACCTGTACTATAAATACTGTTGGTCTCTCTTCACTGACTGCTTACTGGAGAGAAAAAGTTACTTACTTCATAAAGGTACAGAGAGGAGGGGAGAAAAAGAAGAGAAAATGGAAGGAACTAAGTGAAAGAGGTTTAGACAGCGGCTGAGCTGAAAAGAGAAAAACACAGATGTGCATAACCCACCGTTATTCGGTGGCCTGCAGCTAGTGGACTGTATTCTGACTGTTTAGGACAATTAAACACAAATGATCTTACATTTCGAGTGGTGCAAGACAAAAATACTTTTTTATCATACAATATGACCACAGACATTCAAAGTGTCACTCTGAAACCTTAATAGCAGCTTTGAATTTCTGAAATGACACTAGTGCACTCTGCAGAGTACAAATATAAGGGTAACAGCTTCATTTAGTTAACAATGACAGTCACTTTCTCCTAATAACATGACATATTAATGGCTCTGAATACACAACTTCAATATTGAATCAAGTAACTCGTGAAAAATAAGGTGACTAAAATGTAAAAAAACTGTAGATTTTATTAGATTGCAGAGATTGGCTGTGAACAAAACCATACAAAAGTTTATTTTTTCCAAACCTGGGAGCAACAGGATCAAATAAAGGCAATGTATGACTGACAAGGTTTCACTAAGTACTTTTTAATGGGTTCTTTCAATTATTTCCTTAAAAGGTATTGAGTACTGTTAGACTAAACACAAAACAGCTTATGCAACAGTCAATCTAGATTCTCAGAGGCCTTCACATCTGCAGTGCTCATAGATCAATGCTTTGATGCACCTGAAGCTGCTGAACAAGTTTTACCTCCATTTCCATCCTGTCAGCAGGGGACGACACAGTGTGTGAGAAGTAAACATCAACCTGATATATTTAACCAGGTCACCAGATACAATCAGTCTAACCAGGTCAGTGTCCTGACAAAGAGAACGTAAGTAAAGGGAAGATGTAAAGAGAGAAAAAAGGAGAGAGTGAGAAAGTGATTTATCACCGGTGGAGGTCTGCTTCATTGTTTATTAACTTCCTGACCAAACACATATATCAGCAGGCCTGATTTTTAAGTGCTGGCATGTGCCCACTTGGCAGAGGTTTCCTCTACATCATCCCCTCCCATCTCCTTCACTCTGCTCTCTATCTGCTGCCTTCTCTTAATGTGTGGTCTGATATGGTGGTTTAAAGGCAAACTATGGGCATGTTAAGAAACCAGACAGCTCATCAGCACTTCATTTTTGGTAGAGGCAGTTATAATAAAGTCATTAATATAAGGATTTCAAACAGGAGGCAGAGCAAAGTAATGCTCCTAATGTAACTGAGGTTAGTGGTTGTATTGCCCTAAAAGCTTCATAGCTAAAGTTTAGGAACTCACTTCTAAGGCCACAACTTATGCTAAAGTTTTTTTTAAAAAGAGCTTTCACATAACATAAGTCACCCTCAAGTGACCTGACTAGAGGTCATCAACTGCTACGCCACAGTGCCTAAAGATGGCTGACTGACAGCATTCACTCACATTCTGGTCCAAGCCTCATAAATTCAACGTAACTGGAGAAACTCATTTGGATTTACGTCAGCTTAATCAATTGATTAACCATAGTCACTAGCCAGCTAACCTTATTATTTGCTCTGCAGTAAACACATCATAACTAATGTGTCTAGCAAAAGAATGCCATTGCTGCAGTTATATGTCAGCACTTAGCATGTTTTTCCTATGTTGAACATATGCCTATGAAAAGTAATCCAGCTATGAAACACAATGCGGGTTGGACTAAAAATCTGTCTTGTCACTGGACTAAGGACTGCATTCAATACAAACTTTTTTCAGATTAATGACATTTAAAAACTTGTTTGTTGACATATCTGTGCTGATCTGTGCTTTCTACTGATTGTAGAAATTTTGCTCACAAGTGTTGCATGTTTATCATTTTCCAACAGCACCAGACCAGCTATTGTGTTATTACACATTACTACTGTGAGCCGTGATAGCTTATTGATTAAATCACTAGAGTTACTCTAATTTTGAAACTGATATTACTTTATCTTCTTGTCCTTCATGGGGAATTTGGGTGACAACAAAAAGTTGCTGCTGTTGTTCCTTTTCATAGAATAAATAACATAAAAATATTCTGAGTATGTCACTAATGATCCATTGTGTCTTTTAAAACTGTTATTAAACAGATATCTGTGTAAAAAACACTTGATTCAGTCACCAAAAGACAACTAGTTGTATAAACTATATATTGTCAGCCGTGGTAAGCACTGTGCATCTGCAGTATATCTGACATCCAAAGAATCAAATGATGCACATACTGACAACCAGCCAGAAAACGCACAACAATTTCAAAATAATAACCTCGTGCCACATCAGGAAACCAGTGAATGCGAAGTCTCCACGTCCCCTATCTAATGTAAATGCATTCACATCCAGTCAATCCAATCGCTTCCAAAGCACGGGGCCTAATTGCAATGAGTATCTTCTGACGAGCACAGTGTCTGGGACAATAATTGATGCTGAATAAGTAATTGGACATGATGCTTTTGCTGTGTGATATGTGCACAAACGTATGTGTGTGTCTGTGTGTGCATCAGTCGGAGATTAAAGGGTTTGCAGTGTCATCTAAACCCGGAGGACATTAGCAGCAACACCACTGAAATGACAGGGAATTGATAAACAAACTAGAGTTCATTCTGTATGCATGAGTTGCTGCCCTTGGGCCTCAGAAATGCTGCATTTGTGCCATTTTCTCTTAACTTTGGAGCAAATACAGCTGCATTAGCCAAGTGGACAGTTATATATAGTTTTTGAAAGACACACTAGTGTAGCTTGTTCCAACACCAATGTCACCAAAACACATCTCTGGACATTAGTAGCTCTCTGTGAATCATGTTATTGTGATGATCATTTTCCATTTTTCATGTTTGGGTTCATGTCTGTGTGATGAAAGAACACATAGCTGCAGTAAATGTCATGAGTTTGTCCCAGTTGAAAATAGCATGAGTTAGCAAGGATTCAAACAGCCAGTATTTAAAATGTCACACACCTAAAGTACCAATCCCATCACATGCAGGATGGAGCTACGGTAAAATATGCAGAATCAGAGAAGCCAGGTGTTGTTATTTGTCAGTACTTTGCAAGCTGAGTTGCACTATTTTCACAGCAATGGCAGACGGTTCTATTTTTGGTTGCAAAAGTGCAAATGGAGAAATGGAGATTTATAGATGGATTTATGTAGTACCAAAGGAGTCAAACTGACACCTGCAGAGGACATTTTCCACAGCACTGTTTTGCCACAAAGCTAATACTGAAGCCTGTTCCATCTTTTAATCCTGGCAATAGAGTGAGTACAGGCCAATGTGTTGGTCAGACAGTAAGTTTATTTTGTGTGTGTTTTATTGGTTGAGTGTGTCCAAACAAATCTGCAGCATGCTAGATAATGTTAGCAAAAGTTAGTCTGCCAAGTTTCATGTCAAATGCAGGAAAAACTTTGTCAAATAGTAGAGTTGCTGATGACATTTTCATGTTTGATGAGAGATTCAAAGGTGCAGATTTGAATTCTGATCTGTAGGAGCAGTGGGTGGAGGTAGAGGTGGAGACTGTGTACGTCATCTTATATTTAATGAAGGCAAAGGTGAAGAGTTAAATGTAAGGCAATGAGGGCATTTATTTCATAGAAAACTTCTTAATATGTAAATTTGATTAAGTGCTTTTACGGTTTAACCTTTAATATTAAAGGAACTTTTCAGTGAGGACTGAGGTTTGCATCAGTTGCATTCTTTGAAAAAATAACTTAATGGAGATTTCACCAAGGGGTTAGACATTTAATTTATTTTGGGAGAGTAGTGAATGTCTTGTAGAGAGGGAAAACACACTCATACACACAGAAAAGCCAGTGACTCATGTAGAAAGTTACTTGGAAAGATTGCTTTTCATAACCATATAATTTATTTTTTTCTAAATTTCCTTACAGAATTTCAGACAGATGCTGAGCACCCTGGTAGCCAAATGGTTACAGCCGCATGGCTGCACGACTGAAACTGCTCTATTCCAGCTGCTGACCTCTGTTGCATGTCAGACCCCTCTCCCTTTCTGTCTCATCTGTCACAATCAAATGAAGACAGAGAAAAAGCAGGAAAAAAATACAGTTTCAAAATAAGAATCCGCAACAATCTGAATTTGCGGTATTATGCAATGTCACTGCTCCTCATTCTTCATATAGCGCGTCACTAATTTTCCCATTAATCCCTGTTCCATGGGTGACAGTCTGCATTTACTCTGCACTGAAAAAATGCAGCCCTCTCTATAGCCACTGTAGAAAATCCAATATTACAGACTGAGTGTGTGTGTTAACATACAGCAGTGAGACTACATGCACTGAGATCAATGATTTTCCCTTTAGCCTCAAGCTGTTAAATTCTTAACACAAATTGAGAGGTTTGCATCTTCTGCCTCCTGCAAAATGGCTCATGCTTTGAAATGTACATAGAAACATTAACATGTGGCCTTGCTAACCTAAAGTGAACTCACATAACCCCCCTGAAACCCCATGATTCATGTAAGCCACGTTCAGTTTACCCGCAGCTAACCCTGAACGCTAACCCACCACAGCTTTGATGGTACAATTTATGCCATGCTGATTGTTGTACAAGAAGAAAAAGCGGTTGCCTTCCCTTTGTGTCAGCAACATTCCCTGGTCGGGGCTGTAGCCAAATCCTCCCCAAGACACGCATGCACACACACAACTACCAGTTACACAAGAAGAATCACACACGCACTCTCACACAAAGCAAGTTGCCTAAACAAAACTGATTCCAAGCATTAATTACCTACATAAACTTGCACGTACAAACAATACTGAACACGATCCGAAAGTCTGAGCTCAGACGACTCCTCAGGGGCACAGAGACGATTTAATACTTTCATAATGACATGTTGTATTGTGCAACAGACAAACGCACTGAGCAATGATAGCAGATTAGTGTTTCCCGAAGTCTTCGGGCTTTGCTACCTTCCTGTACTGAGAAAGACAGGCGGCAACTTGATTAATAAAATGAGTTCGTGGGCCTTTGAATGCCACCAACAACCAAGTCAGAGATCGGAATGTAGATGTTATTCTAATTGGGACTGAAGCTCCCGGCTGACATGTGATAAGGGCCTGTGATGTGGAGAAGTTGCACCAAGAGAGAACAGCACAGCGTCTCATGTTGAAGGTGTGAGGCTTGCAGAAACAAAAGGGCCTGTAAAATGTAAATTACACCCCTTTATTACCCAGAATAGGTGTATAAATGTATGTGTGTGTCAGAGAGCAAGCAGATAGTGACAAACCCTGTGGGAGTCACAGTGAACATGCCGAACTGTGCTTCTAGTACAGGTTTGTGATAAAAAAGGAAGAGGTAGTCATGAGAGAAGGTCTGGGTTGTTCTCTGTGTGGGTGTTGAGGGGATCCCATTAGCATGATTTCTCCTTTATCATTCCCCATTACTCTACGGATCATTCCTTTAATTGAGGTGGAGGCTTTTCATGTGAATGCTGCAGGCTTCTGCCAGAAGTCTATCTTTATCTCCCTGCAGTTAGCATGTAATGTGCCTTCTTCAGCACTTGCCTTTCCACTACAAGATCATTAAACCGCCATGTCATTCATCATTTCTGATTTGCTCCAAAGAGGGAGCAAAGAAACTGTATCATGCATGCCCAGGTCTTCTTTCTGAGTTTAATACATCCCCATTTCAATGTCAAACTCCACTTAAAATGAGTTCAGAGATGAATGAGCCTGATGTAAATAAGAACCAAGGGTGGATATTTCTCCTCAGCCTGCCACAATCAAATAAGACTCTTTTTCAATATTGTAGCGACTGACATAAAAATGATAAAGATTCATATCACTGTTGTGGTGCACAGCAGCAATGGTTTATGTTAACACATTAGCATGAGATACGACTGAAAAAGGTCTATTTAGCCGACTGATACACTCACTACACATGAGATCAAGTAGGTGCTGGTTCTGTTATCTCTTCCTATGCAGCTTTAAGCCTCAATTCTATTTTCATCTTTCCTTTTCTTGCAGCTGTTCAACTGTAGCTTGTTCCTGCCACATGGCTGACACTTTGGCCATCAAAGTAAAGACCCTGTTGTCAGCCCTGCCAATCAAAAGGAATGCTACACACCTGTTGTCAGGACTAATGTATTACATCAGATTCAATTACTTAGCTGGCTTGGACCAAATCCACAGTTTGCCAAAGAGTGATGGAAGTGTTTGACGCTTTTAATTGACACAATGACAATGTAAAAATAAAGATAAATAACTCTGAACATTACTGCTGAGGCTGTCTGCCCTAGAGGAACAAACTCTAGCTCCACTTTTCCTACCTTTACCATTATAACTGGACAAAAACAAAAGCAAAATTTCTTTTTGGTGAACAAAATATCTTATTGGCAGTAATAATTCCTAGACTGCCAAGAAAAATTTACTTCGAAACTAAAAGAAATAGCCACCTTTTCTCCCCTCAATCATCCTTGCAGAGCTGACCGACAGTCAAGGAACATGTCTGCACTCATAGATCCATATTCATCTGACTGTCAATGTGCAGGACTGTGTTCAAATGAAGTGGCATGTTCCTGATAAAGAAAATAAATGCTGTTTTTTTTCCTTTTTTTAATTTTTGATCAGTAAAGGTTAACAGAGAGATGGGCTGATGGAGGCTGTGGCGGGGAAAGTAGAAATATGTCAGGTGTCAACAAGGAGCTTGTGGAATCAAGGCAAGCTAAAGAAGCTGTTAGAAGGGTTAGTGTTAACAAAGAAGCATATGGACTGCACTACATTAATCTTTGTCTGAAGCCTTTCTATCAAGCATCCATTCAAGTCTTGGAAAAGTAACTGCAGTGTCAAAACCAGGTCACTTCAGGGACACTGATATGTTGTATCCCTTTCACCATCATCTCCCTTCCAAACAGCCCTGCTCCAGAACATATCCAAACCACTCAAGTCCTATTATAGCCACATATCTTATTTGACCTTAATGGGTCCTTGACATCTAAAATAAAAAATTGCTATAATACACTATTTGATTTTCAACAATTACCCGATACCTAAATCTAACTTGCCAACTGCTTGTTGCCCCATAATAGACGGTGCATAGCCTTATCAGTTAGCAAAGTAAGGGATAATAACAAAAAAGCTAGCACTTTGTGAAGCTGTGCATTGGTATGTTAGTTAAATATTAAAGTCAGTGTACCATGTCTACCTTTTAGGTGCAAGCTTGTATCTGGTCCCAATTAGCACCAAACACAAAGCATTAATGCTGAAGGGAATATTACTTTTGCTAGTGTTAAGTCACTAACAAAGTATCAGGCAAAATAATGTTCGACCTAATATTTAGTAGTATTAGATAAAAACTAAAGGTATTAAAGTTGATCTTGGGAGGACATTAATATCTGTGCTAAATTTCATGACAATCCACAGTTGTCGACATATTTTGTTTTTTAGTTTTCAGAATGTGTGAAAAAGTTGTCTTTAACAGAGGAGAATGTTCTGGGGGTCATCTGAAAGTGTTTTAATCAAAATCTGTCTTTGTTGTGTTTTGGAGTGTATTTAAACCTGTACTTTCATGTGGTCAAGTACTATTGGATTTGACTCAGCCACCTGTTTTTCCCCTCACCCACTTCCTTTCAGGTGGTCTCACCTCAGGTGTTAAGTCTTAATTTCAACAAGTCTAAATCCTCATTTTCCACACCGACCTTACAATCTGTCATTGTGATGTGGGAATTTATCCACAGCTCCCGGCTGCTCAGGGATGCAGTGCACTATCTGTCATGACAAGTTCATTCAGCATCCTCAAAGAGCAGCTTCACAGGCCATCAGTGTCATGGAGCTCTCTGCCTTGACCGCTCACTGGTGACAAATAATCCCCTTTCCAATCTGTCTTTGTGTCTCTCATTATTCCCTATTCTCTGTCTGAAGACACAAGTAAGCCATTCTCTTCTCAAGAAAACCGTACTGTCATTTGTTTCCTTCACTTTCGTCTTTTTGCATTTTTTACAAAGAGCTCTTGTCTTCTCCTTTTTGCAACAGCCTTTAACTCTGACTCTTTGATGGTGTCAAAAAGCTTTGCAGTCAACTCTTTGCGCATTCACAAGTGGAGTGCAAACTGAGCAGCTCTTAATGGGTTAGCCCAGATTCGATCCAAGTCAGACAACAATGCATTGATGCGGCAGAAGAATGTTCAGCTATCGATTATTCAGTTTTGAGATAAGCTAATTATTAATCCATGAGTGCATCAGATGGCGTCCCTCCAGGTACTACTTAGACTCCGATTAATCATCACAATCACAATACAGTTAATCGATGCTGAAAGGAAAGCATGCCGCTGCTCTCTATCAAGGCTGTTAAACCCTTGTCTGCGGAGGTTTGTCCTAATTTAATCTGACACTCTCAATGAAATATCTTCAGCCGTCATTGATCTCAGTGAAAAGCTACCCTCATGATCCAACACAGACATGACCCAGGGGCATGAAGAGAAGTTGTAAAATGAAAGCTGTGACATGAAAGAGAAGGAAGGAGGAGAAATGAGGAGAGATTGGAGGAGACGGTAGAGGACAAAGAAACGTGTTACCAATCTGGTGTCGCAGTGAGAGAAAAGAGAGTTGGAAAACAGAGCAGGTATAGAGAAGAAGAAAGATTCAATAGAGAAAAGGAAGAATTGGGAGAATGACAGGACTAGAGATTGAACGGAAGTACAATCAAGGCAGTCCAGACGACTGGAAACAGCAGACAAAGGTAGAGATAGTGATAATGGAGAGCTAAATGGAGGTACCAAAGCAGGAGATGGGGGTCAAGTCCCTCAGGGTTCACTGTCGCCCCTGTCGGATTCGTGCTCCACAGTCCACTGCTCACAATCAACCTCTACCAACTATTCAACCCCAACACATACCTGCTCCACATCTTATCACCTCAAAACTCACTCTCAGCTCCTCATCTTTTACTCTTTTTAACAAGCCACGGGCAGCTGCAGATATAAACTGCTTTACTCCCTTTGCACTAGAGAGTATATATGAAATGAACTTTTTTTTATGTTTATACCTGTACCATACCAGACTTTCAGCCTTTTTTTCCGATTCCTCGCCAACACATTGCTTTTTTTTTCATTTCATGAAAGAAGCCAAAGTTCTAAAATATTGAGAGTGAACCAAAAGCAGACTGTTCTGTACAAAAAGTTTCTATATATTAAATAGTCTTTTGAACCTGACCAGACATTAGAAGATAACTTTCAGTACTCTGACATAAGTACACATATCTGTCTTACCGAACAAAGTCTTGAAGTTCAGTGCTTGGCCATAAAATATCCGAAGGTAACTTGGTGGTAGCTGAATCATTACAAACAGAAAGCAGAAAACAGAATTAATGTCGAGGAAAAATGCCAAATGCCAGATCAATAGAGAAAAATAATCAGCGTCAGCTCCCAGTCAGTTCAACAGGCAGCTCCATCAGAGGTCCAAGCCAAGACCACATCCAAAGCAGGGCTGGGACACTTCAAGACACAAACCAGAGCAAACAACATCTGATCACAAACCAACAAAGCCAACATAAAGAGTTTGTTCTTTTCCAGATTTTAAAAAATAAAGAGTTTAAGCCGGATAATAAACTAAAAACTCATTAAATATGTCAGCACTGAAAACTTAATGACATCAATAAACAACAAGGATTTGAATAAGGCTAAAATGCTTGGATTCAAATATCCAAATTGTGGTATTTTGCAAGTTTTGGATAAAGATGAAATGTGTCAGAACATAAGCGAATAAATGAAGCATAGTGGTGCAACAGATATGCCCCAGCCTATAAATCATATTCCTCGGTTTAAGTGCACATGCTTGTTTGGTACAGATCACAGCACATAATCAATCACATAGTCCTCATTTTTATCTATTTTTTATTGTATCTTTTCAGTTATAAATGAAACAAGCTGCCTCTGAAAAATTGGTCCATACCATTTTTAAGGGTTTTGAAAGAATAAACCAAGATGTCTCTGCAGTCAAGACGTAGCTGATAAATTCAAATATAAAACTAAAATGATTAGTTGCAAAATCAAATAGCTGATCACCAGAAATTTTTGGCAAAATGTTACATGTTTAATTCTCTAGTGTCAGCCAAAGGATTTGTCAAATGAAAATGTGCTGCTTTTGTTTACAATGGGTGATTGCAAATGAAAAAACTTCAGCTTTTGCACTGTTGGTCAGAAGAAAGCAAGCAAATTCAAAATATAAAAGCAATAATTCACATTTTTTACCAATTCAAAATGCTGTCTTTTTTAACACTTTATAGCCTAAATGATGAATTGATTATTCTATAAATTAATCAGCAGATTATTCAGTAATGTGACAGACAGTCAAGTGCTACAAAAACTGAAAATGCTGAACAGGCACATAAAAAATATGTTTATAAGCAGAAATGACTTGAATCATCTGGAACTGATGAAGACTAAATCAAGTCCAAACACACTGCACCCCACACTACAGTCCCGTCAAAAGCAGTGAAGAAATAGACCTGACTTGGCAACCACACAGCCTACCTGCTGGCCAGCGGAGCAGCATTCACCAGAGTTAATGTCTTCTCTTGGGCTAATCAAAGTGCTTACTTAAGCAGTCTTATTCACCCTAACCAGACAACATCTACCCCCACCATGACTACAGAGTCCTGGCACAATATCACGCCTGCCTACTGGGTTGATGTGAGCAAGGCTTAGACAAATCTCTCTGGTAAGGTTATTAGTATTCCCTGGGGATACAATCCTGAGCCCTCTCAATTCTGCAGCTTCTGGTCCAATGAATGAGGGGGTTAACACTATCAATGGGCCCACAGCCAGCTAGGGCCTCACACTGGTCCTGTGGGATGGGACACCAGATGCCGCAGCATCTCACTTGTTACACTATCAAGGAAATAATTGGTGCGCCTGACTTGGGCATGTAATTCAATTAGGGCAATAAAGAAGCTGTTATTATTCTCTGGAACGGGTACAAAGAGTAGAACATGGTGAGAGCTACAGTTTCTTGCGACCCGTGAAATCAAAAGAAGCTTATAAAACATGCCCTCGGGCAAAATTTAAGAAATTTTGAATCTAATCTATTCCAAGAGGACACAAAAAAATCACTATAATATCCCAAGACTTTCCAATTAGTTTACAGTTGCCATGTGAATTTTTAAAATCATATTTGGCATCATTTTATCCCTACAGAGAATTTGGTTTGTCATAATATTTACGTGCAATCTAATTTAGAATTTGCTGTATGATTACTATGGATTTTTTTGGTTTCATGACATTTGGCTTCATTGGATTCTTATCAGACGACTCTTTACAACCCCATACAGACGAACAAAAATCGATGCTGCGAGCCAGTGAATCCATTCAGCCATCTATTATTAAAAATGTTCCAGGCATTCATGAGAGCAGGCTGTGGGTGATACTAAATAGATTAGAATGGGCCCTCATCCACATCAGCGTGTCATAAAACAGAGCCCAGACAACGGCTCCCCAAAAGTAATATTTGAATAACATAAATGGTAAAAAACCAGAGGAGCTTTGTAAGACCAGAGGCATCCTCCAGTCTTTTTAAAGACAACCGAGGGCATAGGGATGTCTGCAGCTTCACATAAAGTTTGTCATTATAAAGGGAGGCAGCCACACAAAAGAAAGGTTGATATCAGGGAGGTAGCCAATCGGAGGGGGAAATCCTCCATGATTTTGATTGTGCTGGCTTTATTTCTCTGCATTAGAACAAGTTTAGCAATTTTCTGAGGTAATCCAGTAAGTTTCAGTACAGATATGCGTCTCAGTAAACACTATCAAATTGATCAAAGTGATATGAGTGGTGAGACTCCAGTTGTTTGTCTTGTGCTGACCACCAACTTGGTAAGTCTACGTTTTTTTACTCACAACAGTCACTTTAGGGAACAATCTGTGAAGGTGCATTTAAGCGTGGCTTCATTAGTAATAGTCACCTCCTCGTGCATCACTAAACCGCCTTTATGATGACAGCACCTTGCAGAAAGGTTTGTATATTTACACCCAACATGCAGCCACACTCATTTGGAGCAGGTGCAGTCTATCTGGAACAATCTATACTGGTCATTATCTTTTGTTCCTTCCCACAAGCCTCTCTGGGCGCTTGCAAGACAGCGGAATAACACTAAGTGGCAAAATCACACGTTTCTCCCCCCAAATTGATGGGAAATTGTCTTACCTGGTATCTAGCAGCTGAAGAGAGGAGGCTCTATCTCTCTTTACCGCAGCTCTTTATTCACACAAGATGACCAAGTCGTGTTTTTAGAGAAAGCACAGCGTCGGAGAAAGCAGTTTCAGGTCTCCTTAAAGATGTTCCTAGAGAGCGGAGAGGACGGCTGTCAGCGCGGGGATTTGCGGGAGGAAAAAGCTGTGTTCAGGCTGAGAGAAAGCGGCGGCAGCCTGCAGACCTCGGAGCGCCAAGCCCGTCTGAGCGCTCAGCGGGGGGAGTGCGGCTGCTCGGCCGGACACGGGGTGGCGCTGTAGAACACCAAATCCCTGATAGTGAGGAGATGCGAGGAGGGTGCTGTGGAGTCTGGGAAGCAGCTAGAGACGGTCACAGAGGTCCTTGGGAGGGGCCCTGCCCAGCAAAACGATTCATGGGACTTCAGGACAGGAGTTCTTTATAGGGTCCTTAGTCCCCAGTTCATCCCTGACATTTCATATATAGTTTCCTCAACAATGCACAAAACATCACTCAAAGATGTTTTGAAATTGACAGAAAGTAATTCCAGGTTATATAAAATAGGCTGGCCATGACTGTGTAGTTTTATAGTTTTTTTAATAGAACTCCATGCTGAAAGCACTTCTTGTAAATAATAAAAGACAGAACAACAAAAGCATGACTTTTTTTTAATGATATGTATGCTTATTGAGTGTCTAATCTAGTAAGAACTCCCTGTTGTTTTGTAAATGTTTGTAGATTCTCTGGAAATCACACTTGTAAATCAACTGTAGTCAACTGTAGCAATCCAGATCATTTACACAAATAAAAGTACCACTACCACATTTATTCAAAATCCTACCTAAGTTCCAAAGTATCATCAGGACAACAAAGTACATCAGTATCATCAGCAAAATGAACTAAAACTGTCCAAAGTTAAAGTACCATGCACAGGTGTTAATTTAAAAATAAAGAAACTAAATATGTCCATCAGTACATTTTTTTTTTTCCATGACAGACATGAAAACATGAAAAAATATACAAATGTAATTAAAGACTAACTGTGACTGTACATACATAAAATATTGTTGACCAAAAAAAAAAGGACAACACTAAATAATAATGAAAACTTTATTAAAATATCTGTATCAGGTTGGTGTCATGTGCTGTTTCCTGTCTGTTTCCACCATAACAAGATCATATCAGTAGCACACACTGACCACAGTCTGGACTGGGATTAAATTACATCCACCATTAAAAAAAAACAAATAAATAAATAAATGCATCACTTTACTGAAAGTGAGGTAACGCAATCAGTAGTTGATAAGGATGCTACAAACCTTAAGAGACAAATAAATGCTCATCACATGGAAATAAATGCTCATCACATGGACCTAAGTCAACTTACTTGTAAGGCAACTTGTAGGTTGTTTTTCATAGCCAAACTAAACTCATGAAGACCTACATGCAAATCAGAACATGTCCCATATCAGAGGGTATTTCTTGAACAGATAACACCCTCTAACCCTGAAAAGAGCTGCTGGATGTGGCTGAAAAAGACAGTGAAAAGAGTAAACCAAAAAAGTAAACTATAAAGTTCCATGAAGCTGCTTTTTTAGATAATGGAACAGTGTGTGCTGAGTCTGCTTTCTATCACCTTCCTCGACTTTCTAGCAAGGTTTCCCAGAAGTCCACAAGTCCTCCAAATAAATGACAAAATCTGTTGTCGATCCACACCCTCCAAAGCAACACATGGAAGTGTTCTCTGATCTGGCACCACTGTTGGCAGGACAACATCATTCGTCTATTTGCCATTTTCCTCACTATTTCAAAACAATGAAAATGAATCAGTTTTATAATGTGATAATTCTCTGGTTTAAGTTTGGTTTGGTCTCTGCTCAAAAACCCACTTCTTTAGGTTTAGGGGAAAAAAATCATGGCTTGAGTTCAAATGTCTTAGGTGGGAGGACCTTTGACGTCACAATAAACACTTCGTTATGGTTAGGAATGATGGTGGTCATTGTAAAAAGAAACCTAAGTTGACTCTTGGTTGAAACCAGGAAACAAACAATGGATTTTGCATTAAAGTCTGTTGTTTTGCTGACCCATCCATCTACTCTTTACTGTTTTTCTCCCATCACAACTGCTTCAGCTTGTAGAGGGCTTTGCACTTAAACATTAACAGATGTCATTTTGGGGCACTTGTTGAAAAACTGAGTCTTTCTTTTTTTCTTTTTTGTATCATATAAATATATTTTTCTAGGAGACAAGGTTGGGTAAACATCTACAGTAATTCAGATTGTAACCACTGCCACATGCTTTAAAAGACTAGACTCACCCAGCTATGCAGAAAAGAGCTTAATATATTCAGATTTTCACTTCAACCACATAATGTTTCTGGATGATTTAAATGATGTTCACTCATCCAACCAGAGAGGAGCATGTAAAACAAAAACCAACAAAAAACTGATGGAATGCAGTTAAATATCTACTTAAGATGTCTATGCTTTTTCTCCCTTTTTTTATCTGAACAGTTCAGCACTCAGCCTGCAGCCTCATTCCTACATCTCAATCACAGCAGTGCTGACTTTCAGCACAAAAACACTCCCTTATGAGTAATATGCTTAATTATTTTAGGCTGATAATGGCCTGTTAGCCTAATTTAGTTTAGACATATTTTAAGAGCAAGTCAGTCAGTATATGGTCCAGCCACCATTATAAATTTATTTCTAGTTTATTAAAAATGGTAATCTGGTCTGTATGAAAACATAATCTGTTATTATATTCAGATCTGAAAAAAATTAAAGTTTTCTCTTGAGCAGGCAGGCAGGAGTGATTTAAATATCAGGAGTTAAAGAAATGGTTCAATAGGGCAATGACTTTTATATATGCTGCTAGGTAAACATGTTAGTGTAAATTAACACATGTTAAGACAAGAGACTTACTTAACTTCAATAAAAAAATGATATATAATTCACACATTTCTGTTATCTGAAGAGAAACTTCAGTTTTCTACTAAAAATAGCAGTTTTTCTAATGCATTTAATAGAATTTGGGGTTTTTTGCGTCATGTAGAAGAGCTTATATATTGTATAGTTATTTATTTTTTATGTTATTTTTTAAATCACTGAATGGAAGAGACTCTGGGAAATATCTTGTGGTTTCCATAGAAATAGCCTTGATATGAAAAAAAATGAAATTGTATTTTTCGTCAAGATTGGATTTTCCCAGATCAACACCTGAATGCTCGGGTCACAAACAAACACACAAACACTCTTGCATGTCACTGTCCTCCACACACACCCAACACACCCATTCCAGCCATCCAGTCTCTGTTGTCTTGACCACATTAAACCACTAGAGGGAACTAAAGAAATGGTGACTAATCATTTATGCCCCTCCAAACATGGCTAATTGATCTAATTCAGGGCTGAAAATAGGTGCTGAAAGAGTGTGTGTGTGTGTGTGTGTGTGTGTGTGTGTGTGTGTGTGTGTGTGTGTGTGTGTGTGTGTGTGTGTGTGT
>JAQMCX010000036.1:319263-429278 GCA_029814765.1 Acanthurus leucopareius | reverse complement strand
CTATCTATCTATCTATCTATCTATCTATCTATCCATCTATCCATCTATCCATCTATCCATCTATCCATCCATCCATCCATCCATCCATCCATCCATCCAATCTAACCTATCTAACCGTTCTATCTACCCTATAGATCTTGTCCAGCCTATCTAACCTGTCCTCTCTAAGAAAAGACATATAAGAGTCAAAGAAAAAGAACTTGTTAAATCTGGTTCTGCTGAACATTGTTTTTTATAAAATAAGCTGACCGTTAAGATGTTAAATAGGGTTAACAAACAGGGAGGAAAGGGCACTGGGCTCTGAATCATAGCACCTGCTCCACATAATGATGTCCCAGACTTTTGAGTGAGGACATTTTCTCTAATTGGAGCTCTATGAATTTTAATTTAATTCCTTTGTGCTACAGATGACGAACACACCTGAAGCAGATTTGCATTCTAAAAAGTGAATACTTCTTGTTATAAATTTCAAATTCTACTGGTTGACAGTTGTGACAGACAAAATTCCAATGGTTAAGAGTACAGTACTCAGTAAAATCTTAATGTGAAGTCTCTACAACAAAACTTCTATACTTTGGAAAGTTGAGTACTAACAAAAGATTGTCATTTAAGATCTTCAAATACATTCTGCTTTCTTTCCAAGGAATGTTTGCCAACTTATTGTTTCCCAATGGTGGAATGTCTCATTCTCTTCAGTCTCTTATAATAGGCTACTATAAATTAGGGAACTTAAAGTTTTTTCTGAACATTAAAATGCAGGACACAAACTGGAGTAATTGCTGTTAGGCTCCCAAATCTACTTTGCCCGATAATACCTATTATCATTTAATGACTGCTCCTAAACTGCTTTTTTAGGGCATTGGCATATCTTAGCATATCACTTCCGCTCTCTTTGAGATAAATCACAACTTCACTTTTGAATTCTGTTTTTCCTGCACTTGGAATGTGAACAGGTCACCTAAAAAACACAGTCTTTATGCAAATGGAGCCATAAGAATGCCAAGGTGCTATCAGCAGTTTAGAAATGGGAAGGGAAATAATGAGGGGAGATAAAGTGGTGTGTGTGTGTGTAGACATGGAAACACAAATCAAACCTAAGTAAAGAAGAGAGAAACAAGAGAAAATAAATGAACTGCTATGATAATTTAACACATTTTCCTAATGAAAGAGGGCTGTTGTTTTGTTTTGCATTTGATCAGCAGTGGTGGCCCAATCAGAGTCATAGGTAAGTACCTAAATTGTGGCTTCATTTATTCTTCCTCTTAATAGAATGGTTTATAAAATGTTGTCCTCATTACTCTCAAGCTAATGTATTTTCGCTCCAGTGCCATTTTTAAAGTAAGACATAGCTTCGGAACAGTATTAAAGATTTAATGAAATGACCAAAGGTTTACTAACTTTGTGGTAACAAGTAAGGGGAGGCCAGTAAGCCAAAGAGACATTTACATGAATAAATTTTGTAAATTTCTTTTAAAAAGCACTTCAGGGACTTCAGGGAAGCAGGCTACTTTGAACCAACAGGATATGATAACAGTAACAACACCAACAGTGCCTCCTTTGCCTTCTCTAGATGAGACATAACTACACATACCACTGCTGCAGACAGGCTGGCACACATCCCGTCCCCTCATTGACAGCTAAATACATTAGCTGTTTTGCATGATACTGCCAGCTGGGCTATGCCAGCAGTATAAAACTTACCTAAAATGGCAAGTGCTTCTGCTACCAGGCCCTGAGTACCAATTTCAGTCAAAAATGAAAATAGCAATAGTGCTGTTAGGAAGTATTTTGAATACCAGGCAAACAATCAGGGAAAGGCTGAGGATGTCCATAGGCCTGCATGTAAACAATGCTAACTAGTGGTGGCTATGAAGTGGCATGGCACACCAAACCATGTTTCAACATTTCAACTTTTCTTAAGTATTATACATTTATCTCAAACATTAATATAGCCAGAGGCACCCAGAAATGTTGGCCGTTTTTTATTTGCCATTAGCAGCCCTCTGTTAAGTTATTGTTGAACTAGCAGCTCGCTGTGGAGGCATGATTGCCACTTTCTTTTTTTTTATTCTGTTTTGTCATGATAACAGGATAAATATCTGCATTTAGCAAGATAATGAGGCTTGTTTTCCAGTGATAGTGGGATAATTTAAGGCAAGTTTGTTCATCTCGTGTTAAGGCATTCATTTATCCCGTTATCACAAGATATCAACCCATTATCAAGATACAAGACAAGATAACGAGACTTGTTTTCCCGTGGTAGTGGGATAATTTAAGACAAGTTTGTTCATCTTATGTGAAGGCATTAATATATCCCATTATCACAAGATAACAACTCATTATCATGTCATATTGAGATGGTTATCTCTGTTATTGAGATAGCAGAATGAAAAAAGATTGCAGCGATCATGGCTACTCTCAGCTCCCGTAGCAAGCAGCTATGGCTAATAGTAAAGGGACTTAAGTTAGTATGCAAGCCAGGCAGCCAACTTTATTAGTCCTGCCTATTCTTTGCGCTATCTCAGACAGCCTATGAATATTATTGTCACTGATGTCTAAGAGTGCTTTCACACCTGCAGGTGCAAAAAGATGAACTAGCCAAAAGGGATTGAAATGGAATTATTTAAGACTGTCATGATCAGCTCCCATGTTACTGGTCATTTTATAAGTAGGCTACCTTTAACATTCTTGTGTAAGTAATTATCACAGCGTTTTAGACACAAAGCGAACTGAACCATGGTTCACTTGGAAACAACCAGACTTTTCAGGAGGATCATGGTCTGGTTGTTTGGTCCTACAATAGTCTGGATCATAGTCGTACCAAAAGGGTGCTTTCACACCTGTAGTTTTGGGCTGGATCAAACTGAAAATTCCTAAAGTACGGATCAAGTGAGGCAGGTGTGTTAGCACCCTTAGAGTATCGAAGCCAAGAGCAGCCATGGCCGCTACTATCTTTTATCATTCTATTATCTCAAGATCACAAAATAATCATCCGTTGTTATCTCATGATAGGGGATAAATTAATGCATAATGACTGACTAACCCATAATAATGCATTATTTGTTCCCGATATTACGAGATAACAAGCCATTATCCTGCAACAATGCATTCATTTATCCCATTATCAGAGCATGTTATCCGAGATAACATAATTCAAAAAGGTATTAGCAACAGTGGCTATACCTCCGTACTTACAGTAAGGCTGCTAGGTTTTTTGTTTGTTTGTTTTGCATTACCTGAGACAACTTAAAAATATTATCATTGATGTTATTGTTTTAATTATTCTTATCTTTATTAAAAATATTTTTTATGCCTCCTCATTAATTATCATTTTTCCCTGTGGTATCGAAAATGGCATTGAGTACTGAGTATTTTCCTAGGTATCAGTATTGTGCTGAAAATTCTAGTGGTCAGATTGCTTTACAAGAACCACTAACGACCAAGAATAAATACAACATCTAAGGAGGGCAGTGGGACAGAGTGGACTGGTTATAGTGGGACAGAGAAGCTGGGTTTCAGTGGGCTTCATGAGTAAACAAAGTGTAGAGCAGACTGTGGAGACCACCAGTGTATAAACTGACATGCAATTTATTCTGTAGACTAAAGGTACAGGTATTTTAATTGAGCATTTCCATTTTATGTCACATTACAGTATCTTGCTTCATTTTCAAAGCCAGTATTGTAATTTGTACTCTACACATTTTTTTTCTGTAATCAAAGCCAACATTTGCATTCTATAACGTCACTAAACTATAACCACTGAATTTTTTTTAAACCACTGCTCAGATCAAGTAAAAAAACAGCTGTAACATTAAGTGAGTAAGCTAATACATTGTTAAGATTAAAAAAACTCTACTCGTTTACTTTGCAAAGACGGGGTTCTAAAGTCTGTGATGTTACAGTATCATAGTTTGACACACTTTCAAAATAAACAATAAACAATGTTTAAAAACTTTTCTGCAGGTTTTTCTAGTCTGCCATCTAAACCATTCATTTTCAAGGCTGCCAATCAGATGCTATAGACTGATGCAGACAGCTGTTCAAGCATTTAATAAGTGATGTTCTCAAACTACAAACTATTATCTGTTTCAATTAAATCACATGGTTCAACAGAGCTACACCAGAAATGCCTTAAATGGGAATTTCAGTCTTTTCCAAACTGCAATGAGTTGTTGCAGTGTGGCAGTACAACAGAAACTACATAGACAACAGAGTTTCTTCTTGATACTATCATGACTAACTGTCGTCAGCCACATTTCGCCATGTGTTTGTTTTATTCACACAAATGGAAGACCTGCTGTGCTCTGGCCATGTTTCCTTCCAACTAAATAAAAATTTTACTTTACATGCCACCAATAAACAATGCCAAATACTGTACCATGCTGACACAGACAGAAGATTGTCATGACAACAGTTATTTTAAGTGATACACAGATTTTCTGAAAGTGTACCTAATTTTCTCAGACATGAAATGTAAATTTTCATTATTAATGATCAGAAGGAATCGAGCAGAGTCAAATCTCTCAGGCCATTCCAATGGAATCTTTGCAATAGAGGGCAAAATTAATCCACTCAAATGTTCTGTGTATGCTGGAGGGCATTAACTACTACATTTTTGTAGTCACTGACATGTCTCAAAAATTTGTCACCTAGTCAATTAATTACGTAAAATATAGGGTTTTTTTTCCATTAAAAATGAATCATCAGTTATTAAAATATTTAACAAATTGACCAAGCTAATAAGTTTAATTACTGGCTGTGAGGATGATAGTTTGGTGACAATTTAACCTGTATATATTTTAATATTCTGCTGACCAAAAGAAAATTATTGAAGTTATTGATTTTTTTTTTTTATTACACACATTTACTTTTTTTGATAATTGCTTTAACATCACTGATGAGTGTAGTAGTAATTCAAGCAGATGTATCACACTAAGTGAGAGACTGTATGGGTGTGTATTTGAGTCGTCATGCTGGGTGCTGACAGCTGCTACAGGAAAGAGTTATGGCAAAAATGGTCTGTTATCCTTCAAAGAAAGTATCACGTCAACATTTAACTAATGACTGATAGCAGGGCAGCCAAATGCTTGTCCTTTTCACTCCAACTCACACACATACTACATCACACAGAATCAGCAAGGTCACTTAAACCCACAACAGCTAACTGCCCACTTCACACACACACTAACACATCAAAGTGTGAGTAACTATGGATGCTTTGGTAAAGCAGCATGTGCTATTCACAGAACTAAAGATATATATTGTCTCAAAGTTTGGACTTGCAATTCCTGCAATTATGAGTTATATGGTTATTTCATGTCTTCAGATAAAGAAGCTTGTGGATCTTCCTCATTGACTCATAAGCACTTACCTGTCCACTAAGACCTCTGCTCCAATAGAAGGTAAACGCTACATGGTAAACAAGCGGAACAAAGAAGAGACAGGGAAAGGTCATGGTTTTGGTCAAATTAATCACTCTAATGAGATCTTTCTCAGGTATGGGGTTTCCATGAAGACATGAACCAGTTTGATGTTGGGTGCAACAAGATTTGGACTTTAAAATTTGTTTTTCTTTTGTTTATTTCTGCTGTAATGTCAGTAACTGCATTAACTTGCATCTGTGCACAATTTGTCACTACAGGTGTTTTCACATTCATCTAATGATGGGGTCTGTCTGTGCGCTGACAAAATAACAAACAGCCACCAAACAAATGAATAAATGTTGATGTTAACAACACTTACCATTTTAATACATCTCCTGGTTGCCAGTTTTAGTGCACAACAGGCTCCTCATCTAAGTTCCATACATGATTTTAGCAGCAGTCTGAGTTTATGGATGAATTTCCTCAATGTTTCCTACGACTATCCATTTTGATGCACAAAACTCTTCCATCAGTCAACTTAATAGGCAAAGCACGAGGACTGTGATAGCAACACCAGTATCTCTCCACGAGGAAGGAAGAGATATATTTCCAGCCACTTTTCAGAGCTTTTTAAAAAACAAAAATTCTAGGAAACTATTTTAATCAAAATATGATCATATCAAGTACTTTGAAACGTGTCTGGAGAGTGACTTTGAGTCATCCTGCTCTGCATAATTTGAGTACACCTCTAACGGGAGAGTACAGAGTGTGTGCTTCCTCACAAACCTGACGGGAGGTCTAATTAGAGCAGTTAAATGGAAACACCTGTGTAGATAAACCATGGGTGTTTGATAATAATTTGATGGGTGGGAATATAAATATAAAATAAAACTTTTATATTCTTATGTGGAGTTACATTAAAGGCTTTTCCATGTTCTGAATATCTTGTTCTTGGAATTTACTTTAAAAATAGTTTATGGTAAATCAAATTTTTCCCTTCAAACCACCTTTAATTGTAGTTTGTGACACTGGATATATTAAAATACACTATTTATGAACAACAAAATAGTGCATTGCAAAAGAAATATATTCACATCCAAAAACTAACACAGATCAGTGAACACGGCCTAGCTGTAAAATATAATAACTTTAGCATCAGTAAAAATCTGTAAAAGATGGAGTAAATGCGTTTAATGCCTCCAATTCCCAGCAATAACTGCAGTCGGAGGCTTTGTGTTTTAAGATTGTTTGTCTGATTCTCTCGAAAGCCATATGAAAAGCCATGAAAGCCATATTTCAAACCCCACTACAGACTCAAGAATAAAGCTCAAACTCACTATGACCTGACAAAGACTCATTTTAAGCCATAACTCAAGAATTTTAAACATTTCAAACATTTCAAACAACAATTGTCTAATAGGATAAAATGATGGAAATAATGGCCATTTATTAGCATAAAGTTGAAGGTCAATTACACTTTTACATCACAACGTTCTACAAAAACTCTTTTGCTTTCTTTTTCTGTCTTTTTTCACTGGCTGTTCAACACTTGAACTCAGAAACAGAACAGTAGATTGACACTATATATCACATTTGATCAGATACTCAACTGGCGTCCCTTGGGTATCCATCATGAAAATGCACTGATTGTTTGGATCTTCTCTGCAACCAGGCTGAAGATGCAATTTGGAATTTGAAGCTTCTTTGCAGCGGCATCCATAAGCATAGCAGTCTTGTCCACCACAAGATCTTCGGTTGTTAGGGTCTCTGTTGGTTATCCTTGCACCAAGTAATATTGTGGTAGTTACAAACCTCTTATTAAGATAAAAACTGTTTTATTATATGAATACAGCCCTTAGGTCGGTGTGTGTAAAGCTTGTAATAAGTGTAAGAATATTCCTAAACTTGAACTCAAACTATCAAAGTAAAGAGTAGAACTTCTTTGCAAAGTTTTAGAATGATTCTTCAGTGCTGACTGCAGTGTCAAAATTCAAAGACTACTGACATGGCTCAAAGGCTACAATCATGTCTACCTGCAGTGCCCTTTCTCAAGCACTTAATCAGCCAATAGCAGGCTTCCAAAGACGACATGTCAGGGCTGCATCACATTAGTCATCACAATTTTATGGACATTCCTGAAGACTGGGCCAGAGTCTGATTGCCAAAATCCCAAAGGAAGGCAGTCTACAAAACTGAAACAAATGGAAAGGCATATATTGCCGTTCATACCATCAAAGGTCTTCTGCAGAGTTTTGCTGGGAAGAACTGACATTGCAGTTGACACTAAACAGGGGCAGGAGCAAGCAGGCTTCAGAGAAGGAAGAAGGTGCACTGAGCAGATTTTTACATCAAGGAACATCACTGAACAATGCATGGAGTGGAAAAATCCATCATCTGTCACTTCCATTGACTTCCAGGAAGCTTTTGACCACTTTCATCTTGACAACCTGATGAAGATTTGCAATCCAATGGACTCGCCTCAAAGATGACAACATGAGTAAAGACGTTCTGTCATCAGTTATGAGTGTAGTGTTATTGTAAATAACAACCTCAATGAATGGCTTCCTGTGGAATCTGGTGTACACCAGAGATATGTCAACTGCTACACTGTCTTTCTCATTGCCAACAACAAGATCACGCGAAAAAACCCACCTCAGACAAGCAAAGACGCATCCAGGGGACTTTCTTCAGCCAGCTAGAAGATCTTAATTATGCTTATTACCTGGCTATCCTCACCAAAATTATACTTACCTGAGAGAGTAACTGAATAGGACTAGTGTGGACAGACAGATAAGATATTAATATCTGTAAAACCCAAGTTATGTGCATAAACTAAACACCACATGCACCAATTATTGTAAACAACACTACTCTTGATTTGTTGAGGACTTAACATATTTGAAAGTCTATTTCATAAGAAAAATAAATGCAGCAAAGATGTCAGCATTACACTCAAGAAAGCTTGCAGTGCGTTTGTAAGCCTCCAAAACATCTGGAAGTAAAAGCAGTGCAGCCTGAAAACCAAGAACTGATGTATAACAGCAGTGTTAAATCAGATATGCTGTTTATCTCAAAAAGCTGGCAAGTGGCTAAGAATGACATGACAAAGATCAGCGCATTCTGCAATGGATGTCTCCAGGTATGTCACATCTTTGTCCAGAAAGATCTCCAATGAGTACCTGTACATAAAAACAAACTGTTGCAATGTGATGTAGAAATTCAACATCAGTGGCCCGCCGCTGTGGCTCAGACATTTCTCAAAATCACATTTTTAGGTTACCCTTAAGATGGACCCCACCTTAAAAGAGGAAATAAGTAGCCAAAATAGGTGGAGAACTGTGGCCTCTGGCCCAAAAAGGGGTTAACCTAACTTGGGGCAAGATGAAACAGGTTGCAAAGGGACCAGATGGAAGTAGTTAGTCACAGCCTTGTGTTCCGTTGGGAGCAAAGAGGATTGCATAAGTGAAGTCTGGTATTGACATCTACAGCTTAGTTTTAAAAGAATCTAGACAAAGCATGAAGGTATGCTGCCATTAGTATTTGAAAGAGGCACATTAGAAAGTGCTTTGGATTAAAGCACTACAAGGATCCTGTTGGATAAGGTATTAGTTTTTCCATCTTGCAGGAAACAGGGCTGTCATACTTAGTCAGAGTCACTGTCATAGAGCCACCTTTGGGAACTCAAGAAAACCTGGCCTGTTTATGGAGCATCTAAGGCCTGAAGAAGTGGAAGGAGCTGAATCCCAGTAGCCCTCTTCACTGCTACTGACTGCAGAGGATTCAAGACTGGAAGTGGAAGGAGGTGAATCCCAGTACCCCTCTTCCCTGCTACTGGTTCCAATCCTTAAATTGGAAAAAGCCAGCTCCAACTGGCTGACCTCAAAGTCCCATCGCTGTCTCTTTGAACTTACCTGCTTGCTGTCAAGCTCTTCCCTGCTCCTCTTGGTACAGCAGCTTAAGCCTGAGACTGTGGGAGCTGATTCCCCGCGGCTGTCCAATGTCTTTCTCTTAGCACTTACCTGCCCTGTCACAATCTGCTTCTCTTTGTGGAAAAGCTGAGGGCTGAGGTTGAGGGAGCATACTCTTCCCGTCTCTGAGAAACTGAAGGTTCTTCAGGTGGTGTCACTGTTTGCCTTGTTCAGATAAGTGTTCTGTTTCCATGAGAAGTTAGTTTGTGCAAGGTTGGTACAAGGTACAAGGTGCAATAACCAGTGAAGAGAGCACAGCCATGCATTCTGCATGTAAAGGTGACATATACAATTACATGTCCTTTGCAAGATGAGGAACAGGTAAATGGTACCCTACTCCCTGGTTCATGGAAAGCGTTTACATTTTTGGACAAGAGCTTGTAAAAGCACTTGTAAATGACAATTAATCTTTCATTTATACATATACACATCATTTCTAACCGATGAGGAAAAGACCTATGTCTGAACTATTAATACAACAAAATGTTTTATTTTGTTTTCGAATGTTCAGGCAAGTACATCAGCTAAGGAGGCAAAAACAAGCAGGAACAGGTACACAGGTGACAAAATAAGCCAAGACTGTCATGTCTGGCCATATATACATATTTTATATTAGTTCAGCATTTCCTGTTGTTCCTTAAATAACTCTCCTCTCATTTCAGATAACTTTCTGTCAAGTTTCCCGCCTTTGTGATCACCTGCCCTCCCTAATGTGTTGCACCTGTGTATTTAGTCTGTGTGCTTCCTGCTCTCTCTGCCAGTTTGTCTTGTGTTAGCCACAAACGTTCCAGCCTTGGTATTTTCTTGTGTAGCTTCCTGTTGATTTTGACCCTTGATACAGTTTCTTTGCCTTTGTCTCTGCCTAGCCCTTTTGCCTTGTTTTCACTCACTGAACTTGAAGATTACATGTGTACCAAACCAGCCTGTTAATTGTAAAACTCTGATTTTTGGAAGATTTAGTTGTCTGCGAGTTGTGCTTTTGGGTCCACTTCTCCAGAAAGTCCAGAAATCTTTTTAAAGAAAGGAGCTAAAAGAGACAAACTAACAATTGAAATATTAAAAACGCTACAAAAGCAATTAACTAATCAAAGAACACAGGTAAGATTGGAAAAACAGTCAGGAAAAAAAAAACATAAAGGCAGGAAATAAAACATGATGTATGAGGAAATACTGTATCACATAAATCAGAAAATGAAATAAAAAATGCAATACAATATTGGGAAGCAGCAGGAGAAGCTGGAAACCATGTATTAATGCTCACAAAAGTGTACAATTTTGAAAATAAACACACAACATAAAACTGTAGTAACCAGAGTTGGATATCTAGAAAAAGACTATGGTTAATTTCAAGACACAATAGATTTCTACAACAGATATTTTCTCTCCCAATTCTTGAGAGTTAGAGTAGAAGATGAAGGACTTTCTCTTTACACACAAAATGCATATTTCTCTCAAATTTTGTTCACAATTTTGTAAAAAAGACTTTGAAGCCCACTCAGGAAAAGCATACCTGCAATTAATGTTATACCCTTTTTACAGAATGGGGAAGTAGAGTAAGGCCATAACTTTTTACCTGAAACATGCTGTTTAAAGGTTAACTGATGCATCTACCAGGGACCATGACTGCCAAAACAAGACTTCATGGCAGCCAATCCAGTGCTTGCAGAAATTCAGTTTTGTAATGAGGGTCAAAGTAGTGGACTATTTAGGGCCACACTGCCAACATGGCTATAAAGCTTCCTTGACAAGATTCAACATGGATTGTTTTCTGACAATTAAATAGGTCACATTCAATCACACACATTCAATATATATAATATAAAACCAACAAACTACAGCCAGACCACACTGCAGCAGCTGCCAGTACTTGGTATTCAGTGTGGACACCCTGTTGAGTAATTGTGTTGAGAAATAGGACCCTTCATCCATTCATTTCAGTGCAGCATTGGGATGAATTCACTGAGCTCTGCCTCCTGCAGACTTTCAGCTCTCTACATGCATCACATATGTGAATCCCAACAAGCAGCTGGTTAGCCAACTCCACGCTAAATTGCACCAAATTGTTTTCATCTGATATTGTTGTTGCAGTCAAATCACACAATGCTGTGGAGGGAAACATGAAGCATTATCATTTCCATTCAAGCTGAGGGGTGGATTTGATAGAGGACACCTATCAAATATAAACAAGTTTATTTTCCATCTGTACTATTTATCTGTGATGAATCACATAGTGTAATTTATCATCTCTCCACTAGTCCAGCCTCTGGTCTTCTCATGTTTTCATCTTTCCAAAGAAAAACATATTTGAAAATGCCTCCAGTGCCAAGCTGAAAATAACTTAAAATCAGGGCATTAACTAGTTTGTATTGTTGAAAGTCTTGTGCAACCATATTTTTACAGCATGTGATCCCATGTGTCAAATTTCTTATAGTATTTATGGCTTAAGGGTGCCCTCTTTCAGTGGGTAAATGCAAATGTTAAGGAAACTTCTGCTAAATAAAAAATCCTAGCACAAACTAAGTCAAAGAGTTTCACGCTCATTGAGTTGCATTGTTACAGGCCGTCATTATTTGCTGTCCTCATTGATGTAATGCAACACAAAAGAAAAAGACTTAGTCTCATGAACTGCTCCCAGTCTTATGCTGTGCTAGGCATAACACATGCCTGTTTTCTGTACTCAGAACAGATATGACATCAGTGTCAAATGACGCAGAATGTTTATTTTTTGCATAGCATTTGCCATAATGTTAATGAGTATCTTTTATGTTTCATTTCATTTTAAAAAACAAAAGAGAGAGTGACAGTTAGCAGGTAAGAATGAGATGTTATTCATGTCTGTCTTGTGAAGACAGACCTCAGACAGTGTTTCCCTCAAAGTCATATTTTTATGTAAACAGTAAAAACCCAGGTGCATCCCTTTCCTACAGGGAACCTCAAGGCATATGGATAAGGTAGTAAAGAGAGATAAGGCCAATGGAAAGTGAAATAATATTGAGTTAAATTCAGCTAATCTGTGTCTAACACTAAAGACAAAAGCAAAACAAAATGTAAAATAGATATAATAATGTTTTGCCTTTTCTTTTTCAGCAGTTTATTCAAAGCAGCAAATTCTTTAACCAGCCAGATTCTGTCACCCAAACACTATAGGCTCTCAGTGAATGCTAAGTGCCACAGAAAAGATGTTTGAGATAATCCTGGAAAGAACAGTGTGTAGCAGATGGCCTGTCAGTACCAGCAGGGTACTCAACCAGACACGAGGTGGCAGTGTTGCTCCCAATATCCCTGATAGTGGCAACCAATAGGAAGGGTTCTCCAGGTACAGGTGGTTGGAACAGATTTGGAACACCCCCAAAGGTGAGCAGCCCTGCAAAAAATAAATAAATACAGAAATCAAGATGAGAGGACAGATGCTCTAAAGGTGTTTCCCAGAGAGGCTAGTCAAAATTAGTTTTCAATCCTACAATTATATTAAATAACTATCTAAGATCTTCTACCACTACTTTTTTTCATTGTCAGTGTTTCTTCCTACATCACAAAATTTTATAATGAGCACAAAACACAATGCATCAGCTAATAATGACAGCATACAACTAATTAAAAACAATCAATTAAAACTGAATAGAATTGAGAATCCCTTTTGGATCAAAAATTGTTTTAAAACAGACAATGACCATAAGAATCAAAATTAGATTAAATCTTGAGATTCTCAAACTCTGAAAGTCTCTGAAGCAGACAGCCTGGAAAACAACAACAACAAAATAGAAGCTGGAATTCTGGATGGAGGGGAATCTGCTCTCATCATAGGCGAGTGGTACTGGCTGCAGCCTGTGTTACTGAGCAGTTTAAAGGTCATGTTGTAGAAGGTTTAGATCACCTATTGTGTTTTCAACACCTGCAATTTATATAAATTTGTTCTAAAATGAATTTTTGAGGTTTGCATTGCCATTATGAACAATTATTTGGCACTTAGCAGGGTAAACTAAAATTAGTTAGGGTTTGTAAAAAACCTGAGAAGTCCTTACTATAGCCAGTGTTTGATTTGTCCTTTTGGGGCTACTGTAGAAACATGACGGTGCAACATGGGCACCTTGGAAGAAAACTCTACGGATCCCTCTGTCAATAGAAATGTCTCTAAGGTAATAATAAAAAATCTTATTAACAGATAATTATAACTAATGAAAACATATATATATATGAGAATTTAATAATCAATTTCTGCAAATAGATTCCTCTAAATTTTACACACTGCACCATTAAGAAACACTATGTGCCAAGAATGATAAAACCCCCACCAAATAGAGAATCTGCCAGGCACTGACCATGAAAGTACCTGTAGACAGATCTTTTCACAGATGTTACAGTTCTCATGCCACAACCATCAAAACAAACTAAGAGAGTAAATCTAAATTAAAGGGCAAATTTAAAAAAAGATGATAAAATGGGGATCATATGTTAGCTGAAACCACTGCAGCCAGATTGAGCATCAGCAGCCTACTACCTACCAGCCAAACCCTTTGTTTGAACTCATTTGTGTGTTTCAAAAACCCTTCTGTTGGAAAAATGTCAGAATCACAGGTTCAGAACCACAAATGTTGCTTTAAATTAGGCCAGGAACAGTTTCTACAGAAATCTGTCTCAATACACATCTGATCTGTGATCTGTCGCAGACGTTGAATGCCTCTGTAAGTTATCAGCAGATTAGGTGCGTAACTACTAGAAAAACGGAGAACTACTCATTTTAATGTAAAGTTGTAACAATAGTAAATGTAATAATATGACTCCTGTCCTCATGTCTAAAACAGATTGGTGAGCATATCATGGCTCATGGAAAATAGAAGCTTGCAGGCACACTCTATACCCCACCACCCCCATTTTTGAGCCAATAATTTTCCAACTACTAATCAGCCTACAAGTCTGCTTCCTGCCAGACATCTGTCTCCAAGATTTTCACCATCATCTGCATCAGTTAACACTAATCAGACTGACTGCACACACTGAATAGACATTATCAACTTCAGAGGGTGCAGGGACGGGCACAGATTGATTTCCAATATGTCTGTATCACAACTCAGACCACTGATTTAAATTAAGCCACAATGCTTACTGTTAAGCTTATTTAGCCTGATCTTGACTGTCTTCTCTCATTAGTGACAATTATTACATAATGCATATAACATTGCTGATTTAAAAATATATATACACACACGCAAACACACATATATAAATATATATGTACACACACACATAAATATGTATATATGTGTGTTTGTGTGTTTATGTGACAGATATACACACATATATATATACACACACTAATAAACATATACATATACATATACATAAATATATATACACATTGCATTTTACATATCCAGTTTTTAATATTCCTCCTCCACCAGCTTCAGTTTCCACTCATTGTTGTTCTCTCTCCAATGTCTTCATTTCATCTTCACAGTGTTTCATGTCTTTTTCTCTATTTTGGTCTTTCTTGCTCATCAGTTTCTTCTCCTTCTCCAGGTGTTTTATTCTGCTCGCCCAGCTCTGCTCTTTCTGGGCGAGCTCCTGGTGGTAGATCTTTTGCTGATCATGAAGCATCCTGCTCCACTCTTCATCACTCTGAAGAAACTCTTGCTCAATGACATTCATAATGTCACCTTTGAAGTCTTCCAACCTGTTAGAGAGATCTTCTTTATCCATCTTTTCTTTGGCCAGTTTTCCTTGAGGTCATCTGCTTCCATCTGTCTCTTCTCAAGGTTCTCCTCATTTCTGGCCAGTTTTTCCCTGAGTTGTTTGACCTCCATCTCTCTCTCCTCAAGGTTTACTCCTGGCCAATTCTTGCTTCATCTCCCTCAGCATTTCTTTTATTTTGACCAGCTTTTCATTGAACTCAGAGCTAGGTACTCAGTCTCCAAAGCACTGCTCTTTTGGCCTCAGTGAGCTGCTGTCAGAGACAGTGTTGCTCCTTCCTGGTATCCAGGATTTCACTGTCTCTTTGATGGAGTTGGTGTTCCAGCTGCTCCACCTTGTTGCAATCTCTCCATTTTCCCCAGAGCTATTTTGAGAAAATAACAATTTATCTTCTTTGCAAATGCAAAGTACAAATGAACATATCTGCCATCAGGCTGACAGAATTCATATTTACACATTTATGTAAAGGAAAAAACAGCAGTAAAAGCATGACCTTAACTGTCAGAACTAAGCTGTTACACCATCTGCAAACCATTAAGCATCACAGAAAGGTACTGAAGGTCAGGGTAATGGACTGAAACAAATCCACAGTAAACATAAAAATAAATAAAAGGAACCAGGAAAGAAATCTGACACAAAGCACTCACACACTGCCAGGGTGTCATATTCATTTTGAAACACTGCCAGTAAAGAATGGGAAATGAAATTTATGGCATTTAGATATTAAATGGTTGATTGATTTATTGCTCTACTTGTTTCTCATATTGTTGAGCTGAACTGGTAATAGCATAAAACTATTATTATGAAAAGTAATGAGGAAATTATGTTTTATGTTGTCAATTTTGGTGCAGCTATTTGTCACACTGGAAATAAGGCAAATACAAGCAATAACAAAATACTAAGAAATTAATTTCATTTATCTGTTGGTTAATTTAGAAAATTTTATTAAAGCTACAGCTCAGATTGACACAAAAAATCATTACTTTTAAAATTATGCAAAACTGGAAAAAAAAATCTGCCGCAGAAAAGTATTTTATGACCTCCACCATGAAGCTTATGTTATCAATTTTAATTACATTTGATATCAAGTTAACCTTGGGACACAGAACTGACATTACTTTTTGGTGCAGATCAGTGAGGTATGAGTCTCAGGAGCAAAAAGCTTTTTTCCTAAATTCCTCTGCTCAAGCTTTTCTATGACAAGTCAAAATTTTTCAGCTATAATCTATTTTGCAGTATTCTTATAGCACTCTACAAAAGTTTTATTGTGTCTTACTGACATTTAAATGTTATGTCTCGATTTTGTCTAATCACTCACTGGGATTTTGGCATGGATGGGAGAGGTGACACAGTGTAAATTTGATGTGTCCAGAGGTAAGACAGAGGACAAAATCTACTGTTATATCTGCTCATATTTGGTGTTTCTTCATCACTTACCATAACTTTGCCTCTTTAAGCCACTCAAAATGTTCAAATTATTTAGTTTATTGAAAAAAAAAATGCTTAGTGCTCAAACTGGTCTCAGCTAGTGGACATGTGTGACTTGTGATGAGCAGTCAAAAGAAACCTATAGCTTTACTTTAAAGGGGTAACAAGAGAAAAGTTAGGTTACCTCTACTGTAAAATAACTACATTGTAAAACTGATTAACTTACTCACCAACTTTATCAACTTAAAAAGTCTATAAAAAGTCTTACTTTTTATAGACTGCTGAACAAGCATAAAGGATCAGATGCAAACTCCTCAAAGTTGTTGCCTACATTTTCATGAAAAACAGAAGTAACTACAGTGTGTGTTGAGGAGCTTCATAGCAGAACTAAACTATAAGCTTCCCAAACACCAGATCAGCTGAACCTCTGTTGTCTGTTCAGACTGATGACTGAAGGTTGCAGGTACATCCAGCACCAACAGGCCCCAGAGGAAGTCACTGTCCCGGGGGACCGAAGTTGATGGAGGTGCCTATGTGACCTAAGGCTCCACAAAGCCTTGGGGACCAACACATGCCTGTGTATGAACTCGAGGGCGTTTATTCGTGAGTCAGGAGACCGATGACTCCACCTGCCTTATGATGTCAGAGGCCATCCATCACAACAACCGAGGTCCAACCATGCTAAGTGAATAACTAAGCTCAAGCAAAATGTTCCGTTCACCACCATGTGCAGTCCTTAATATTTGTGTGTGTATTAAGAGACAAACTAATTTAAGCCTTAGAATTAATTGGATAGCCAACACAATTACAAAGAAACTTAGATCTGTACTTAACTATACAATAAATTTTATTCTCCTTTACCAAATGTGTTTAAGCTTTAAAGCTGCACTAATTAATATTTTTATATTAACAAACAATCAAAAAACCATGTCTGGAAATGGTTGTTTATAGAGACGATTCAACACCAACCCAAAGTTAGCAACTGATTAGTGATCACAGTGGAGCATTTAGCCACTTCAGATCCAGATATCTATCTCAGGAGGTGATGGAGAACTAAAACCAGAGTTAAAAGGAGGCACAGCTGTTTGGCTTGATCCATTGGGCAAAGATACATATCAAACTAAATGATTTCTTGTAAAGTATTTAGTTGCATCTAGCATGAGGTTTGAGGTTGTATCCAACTAAATGAACCTCTACTCTTTTCATGAAGAACATTTTGGAGGGTACAAAACTTGGGAAATATATCAATGCATTTTTGGAGCCAGTGTTAGTTTTGTTTTGTGCACGCTTGGCTACTGTAGCTTGAGGGTCTGCAAATGTTGGCTTTGGGTATTTGAAATGAACAAATAATCATGAAAATGATTTTGCTCTTTTGCCCATAGACCCTTAAATGCTGCACACTTCACATGGAATGCTAATATTGCTCTGCATGGGCATTCAAATGGCTGAACCATAGGTCATGACAACTTGTTTTGTGATAGTGTCAATATTGTGTTGAAACGTGATCCATCGCCCCTAAGTGGCAAATTCAAATTTAAAGCAATGTAAGGGCCCTTTCTGGGTCAATTATCGCCAATCTTCTCTAGGATTAATTTTATTGATCAATATAACTGTTTCTACTGCTAACAGAGTTTTTATATTGCATTACATGAAATTACTTTTATTGCAAAGGCACTGGCTAGCCACTATACATGACAGCCACAGAAGACTTCTGGTTTTACATTTATAACACACTCTTGACAGCCTTCAGCCATTTTTCTACCCTTCAGACATTTTTCTACCCTGAACAACACAAAACACATCTGCCTCTGCATATAATTGTGGAGAGGAACCTCAAGTTCCTTCTGAACATTAAAATTCAGGAGAAAAAATTGAATAATTGCTGTTAGGCTTCCAAATCTACTTTCCTGATTGTACCTATTATCATTTAATAGTCTGTTCCCAAACTGCTTCATCAAGCGTGTAGTTTATCTCCTCTGTTCTCTCTTAGATAGATCACAGAGTCACTTTGAGTTCTGCTTTTGGAGAGCTTATTAAAAAATACTGGCAGGTCACCTGGAAAGACAGTCAAACTTAAAGTAATGTAAATGGAGTCTTTGGGGTGTAAGGACAGTTACATGACAGAGAGGAAAAGGGTTGTCACTAAATATACCATATGTGTGTTAATGTTTACCCTTTGCAGTAATAAAATAATGCTGTGCTAGTTCAGTTGGTGCTTCTGACAATGATTACATAAAAAAAAAACGCAAGAGACTGCTTGTCAGGCCAATGGTAAACACATGATTTGTGTAAAAAAAACAACAACAACTGCTATCTTTTGTCAACTCACTATAGTGTGTTTATAGCAGAATGGCTACACCTGTAGACAAGTGTTAGTCCTGGAACAGATATCCAAGGCGGGCAAGAGGCTTCTGGTATAGAGGCACCATACTGCTTGGCAACTTAGTCATCATGGATATGAGTATTTTCAGACCCACACCCACCTGGACCATTATGAGAGCCAATATGCACCACCCAACTCGAGCTAATGCTGTTGTGTTCCTCGTCACATCTGTTTTGCTTGGAATGCCGGCATTTTATCTATAATCACACACTGGGATGTTTCAGTGCTGACTTAGTTCAAGTAAAAATGCAAATGCTGATGTAATAGTGGATATTCTTGCAGGACCTGTGTATAGAGGAGGCTATAGAGAGGATTGAGACACGATAATCACACAGATTTAAATAACAAAAGACATTTGCAGTCTGTCCATGAAGGCTGTACATATGAAGAAAAGAAGTTCTTTAAAGACAGGAAAGGGGCTTGTGAGAGAAGTACTAGTTGGATTGTTAGTTTCAGAAAAATGCAATAATTACCAGACATTTGCATTGATAATGTAAACTTATCTCGAAAATGGCTGCAGAAAAAATCTGTCTGTGTGACTGTACTCAAACATCAGACTGTAGGTAAGAAGGTTGTGAAGGCTGTATTTCCTCTCTCCCTCTTTCTCTCAAACTTCTGATTTCATTCTCAAGTTCTTTTTCCTCATGTTTCTTCCTGTACCAACACCCCCCATTCAACTTACACACACACATACACACAAACACACATAATTCTCCTCCACTGAAATGCGGAGCATCATTCCATCACACCTCATCTCACCTGAGTTCCTCCTGTCTCTGCTCAAATTCACAATCAATACAGCCAGAGGAGATGTGATAAGCTTTACTACTTCTTCCCTCACACCATTCCAACACACAAACACGCAAACGCACCCAATAAACCCTCTGCTTTCCAGCTTGCATTAAGTGTTCTCAAGTAAGAGCAGAAAACCCCCTGTGCCATGGCCAAACCTTAGAAATGACCAGAAGTGAAGCTTTTTGTTTATAAATCTTCCTGCACTGCAAATGGCACCCAAACACTTCTGATTCTCTTTGCATACCAGCGACAAAGATTGTATTAAAATTCATTAATTCAAGTAAAAACAAATCCCTGAACAAAATGAGACACAATAGTGGAAAGAAAGACAAACAGTGGAGTTAAGTAGAATGGTTGAGACACCTCAGTTCAGTTAAAATAGGTAGGAAAATGGATGTTGATGCTGCTGTTGCTTGGAAATTATCGGTGGTTTTCTAGTCAAAACTGATTTCAAGTCAAATGTGCATCAGCTTGATGTTCTAACCTCAAACCCACTGTTTGACTCAATGTGTCTGAAACTTGAATTTTTCTTGTGGTACTTCCAGGATTTTCTTTCTCAAAACTTTTGATCTCAAGTAACCTAAAGTTATTTTTAAGAGTTCATACATAAGTTCAAGGTGGAAACTTGAGCTTTCATTATTGAATAAACTCTATTTAGGTTCCTCTGTTGAGTTCAAAAAAGGTTCTCCCAACCACTGGGCATGGAATGGACTACAAAATATTACCTTAGAAGATCTCCCTTCTTTATATACCTTTAAAGGTCTCTCAAAAACTGCCCTGAAGGAAACATGTTATGTTTATATGGCCTGTATTCCTCCCTTTCTTTTCTACCTTCTCCTGTATTTGTTTTTTATTTATTGTAAGTGCACTCACATGTAAAATTCTTTGAGTTCTTATCTATGAAACTTTGTGTGCTGCTGTTATGTCCCATACTCCATGGAAGAAGCAGTCTTGTATCTCTTTGGGACCTAACTGGATAAATGAACAAAATGAAGTTTATTGTATTTTACTTTATTTTTAACATGTTGTTCCTTGGTTAAGTAAGCTGTTTTGCCACAATATTAAGATGCTGTAGTTTACATGACATCTGGCAGTGTGTGTTGTGCAGAATATTACTTTCTTATCCACAATCTGCAAAGAGTACTATACTAAAGATTACTATAAAGATTACTACATATCTATAAAAAGACTGAAAAATTGGTATTTAACATGAGATTGAAACTTAACATGTTAGCATTCTGACATAAGCCTCATAGAGTCTAGCAAGGATGCAGACTCATGTTTGTGTAATAAATAGCATAGGCCCACTTTTGACAAATAGTAACCGGTACAAATAGTATTTAATTAGTAGAATGATGAGTAATACATACAATACAGCTCACAAAAGCTGAAATTCACCTGTTTGATATAGTAAATACAAACCAGACATCAAGTTTATTTAATGTCTACCTTGTAATAAAATCAGAAGCTACAAACACTTCTTTAAGCTGTCAGTATTTGCAGTACAGACTCCCGTGTCATAGATTTGTACTGTGCATTACACCTTTCCTTACACCTTTAAGTGCAAAGCTCAAGTCCTCACTTTGAGCAGAGCTCGTATCAAAGGATCATGTTTTGCACCTCACAGGCTCCTGATGTTGCTCCTGTCTGAACTGTGGAGTAGAAGTGTGAAGATGCATGTGGCTAAACCTCTAATAAATACTACAAGTTCATTCTATTTATAGGGCACTTCATTTAAATCCAAACCTCTACATGCGAAGGACTTGGCCTCAAATCTGTTTAATCAATCAGAAAGTCTTTTGATGATTTGGTGAGAAACTGCTCCAACATTAGCTGTGGTTAAAGTTCTGCCTCAATTTACATCAGTAACACACAGGAGCTCAGATTAAAGTTCAGCCGCGTTTAATGAAAACCGCCTCAGATCTTTCTTATGATATAAAACTGATGTAGAGTCAGCACTGAGTCAGCCTGGTGACTGCCACAGGTACAGCCATCCCAACATGAAAGAGACGCAGCCACTCAACCAAACCGGGTTATTAACGCCTATTTTCAATTATCAACATCAAAAGTCAGGTCAGCATTTTTCTGCAGAATGTCTTTCAGTGTGGCTGCAGAGCTGAAGTACATGTATGTATTCTAACTGCAATAACACAAGATGAAAGTGTTGACGTTTTTGCTAGAGGTGAAGGTTTCTGCATTAAAATTTCTGCTCTGTGGTGCAAATGAAATATCTCACCTATTTGTAACCAAATCAGCCTTGTGCTTTGAAGCTGTATAAAAAGGAAAAGAATCCATTTCATTTCTACATTCTATTCATTTAGCTGATGCTGTTTTCAGAGCAAATTACAACGGAAAAACAAATTAAGCTTAATGTCTTTGATCAAAAAAATTTTGAATATTTTATATAAATTGTTTGTTTGGAAGAGGTCAAAGGGACACTTAGCCTGGAAAGAGCTCCAAAAAGTTATTTCTCTGAGTCTGGATTGATAGTTGACAAAATGGGGCAGGAATAAATAAAGTAGTTGAGAGGAGAGATAAAAGACACGATTTGTTCAGAGTAGCAAAAGATTTTATTTAGTGATTTTAAGGTGTGATTGAGCACTGAGTTATTTTTGCTGCCAGCACTGCAGAGCATCTGGCTGAAGTCAGAGCAGGAGAAGGAAGGAAAGACATGTTGGGAGATTGGAGGGTGTTTAGAAAATTCTCTCACATCCAAACTGCACCAGAAAAAATACCCAAAGACAACTTTAAAAACTGACAACTTCCATTCCCACTTACATGATAAGACTATCAATCTTTACCACATCCCCTCCCATCAGGTTAGAAAAGCATTTCACAGCCTAAAAGATGGTATTTTCATAGAATTGGGCTGTCTATGCAGAAGACAGGCGCAAATATTTTTGAAGTTGGTGCTACGTAACTAAAGAAAAAAGAGTGGTATTGCACTGTGATATTACATTTTCCTCAAAAGGTGAGAAACCTGAAAATGCACAGAATCAGAACAAAAAATGTTCCTGTTGATGACAAACTGCGATTCTTGAGGCAATAGGTTTTGGCTCTTCCTTTTTCAAGCAGGAAACAAACACCAAAGTCAAAAAATAACACAAACGACTAACAAACAAAGCCGGCAGTAAACCTGCCACCCCTGTGCTATGCAAGGTAAAAGTACTGTTTTCATTAGAGGAGTCTGGTGACTTTTAACAGAGCAATTCAACAACTGTTTCTGATTGAACAAAAAGAATCAGTCTCTTAAACAAACAGTCATTCTGTAGGGATCCTCTCTGTAATGTTGTCAGACACTTAAAACAACAATTCAAGCATATCAGTGGCAAACACACTTTTAGGGGACATACTTTCCCCCAAATGATTATATGGCAACCCTTAACAGCATGTTTTAGGGCTGCTCATTGGTGAAACCTACTGAACCAGTTCCAGACTTTTTTGTCTGTATTGGTCATTTAGACCCCAAAATACTGAGATGTGAAATAGGACTCAGGTTTATATATACAGAAGTTTCTAGGGAACGATCTACTGAGAGTTACTTGACTCTCTTCACAGAAGACCAAAACAACCTTTCTTATATGTATAGGCATTTAGAAATCAATAAACATATGTCTCTATTGAGAGTGCTGAATTTAGAACATAAATGCTCCTCTCTCTCATTACAACCAGTTTTATTTAGTTTAAATAAGTCATGTTTCAGAGTCATCTTGAAGAAATTTTATTTCAGCTGAATAAGGTTAGAAAGTTTTATTTAGCAAGAGTTTATTGAGTAACTGCTAGCGCACACACTAACAGTTATTTCTACAATTGCACACTTCTGCTTATTACTCATCACAGAAACGGTTATAAAAAAAATCACAATAGTAGACATCATCTCAACAGCTGACCACCTATATACTTGTGGTATTTACCTAAAATGCAAACAGAACTTTATGTGGAATCAATGTGTGTGTGTGCAAGTACAGGATAAGTGTGTTCTCGTGATTGTATAAGAACCGTACAGGATACATGCAAAAGGGAAACTTGTTCATTAAAACATTGTATCACACCAAATTCATGAAGCCTACAATTAAAAAGGATATAGATATCTGATTTTTCCCACCCGCAGAAATGCAACAGAACTAACAGAATGTGGAAATGTCACTAAAGCACATACACACCAACGAAATCCCAAGAAGATAACTAGTCTAGCAAATATGTGAACTTCCGACTATATTACACACCAGTGTAGTCTCCATGACTTAACCTGCAGGTGTCTGAAGAGCCACTGGAGAGCTCAGCGTGGTTGCTTCAGCCGTCACCATCTTGGATGACTCCAGGCTAACTCACATCAAATCCAAAACAAGGTGGAGTATGGGTTTTGTCTGATATTTGTGTAATGAATTCTCCATAAGACACCACCAACAAAAACACAGCCATGAGGACAAGATCAGTGACTGTAATTAGCTGGGATAACACCTAGCAGGCAGCTAGCGGCTTGATGTCACTCACAGTGCCCACGCTTTTAATCATGCATATCTTTTAGCCTTAATAAAATTGAAACTAGTGAGTTACATAAAACTTTATCCCCTAAACAGTTTCAATGAATGAGGAAATTAGCAAGAGTTTCTGTAACAGATTGCAAGCATATTTACTTTTGCTGTAAAGTTAGACTCGTGGGGGGATTGATTTACTTTTAGAGTAGCCTCAAGAGGCCATTTGAGGAACTGCAGCTTTTTGGAACTTGATAGCTTCCTTTTTTAGCCCGGAGGTTGCTGTTTGGTGAAAACAGCTGTGGAGGTGAACCACAGTTCTATAGGGCCTTTATGTTTGATCACAGGTGTAAATGAATAAAGTAAATACCCTTGTATTTCACATCATACATTCCAAATAAACTACATTTTGGAGTTAGAAAAACAGAGCTTGTAAGAACCAAGAGCAGTACAGTGTGTACACATTCACCTGTGTGGCTTTGGGACAAGGAGTAAAAAAAAACCAGCACAAGACTATGTGAGAAATCCCCTCAACAGATTTTGAGATCTGTCTCCCTAAAGGTGCAAGTACCCTGAACAGTGGGTTTAACAAAACATCAGCAATATAAATTAATAAGAAACATATAAATATAAAACTTTCCCAGCCAGACCACACTGCAGCAGCTGCCAGTATTTGATATTCAGTGTAGAGGCCCTGTTAAGTCAGTGTAGTGAGAAATAGGACCCTCAGCTGATGATCCATTTCAGTGCAGCATTAGGCTGAATTCACTGAGCTCTGCCTCCTGCAGGCTTTCAGCTCTCTCCATGCATCACACATGTGAACCCTAACAAGCAGCTGGCTGGCCAACTTGATGCCAAATTGCACCAAATTGTGTTCTTCTGATATTGTTTGCACTCTGCTTGGCGGGTGAAATCAAATCACATCACGTCGCAGATGAAATCTGAAGCGTTATCATTCCCATTCAAACTGAAAGGGGAATTTGATAGAGGTCACCTCTCAGATATAAACAGGTTTATTTTCCATCTGTACTATTTATCTGCAAGGACTCGTATTGTGTAATGTATCATCTGTCCAATAATCCAGCCCCTGGCCTCCTTGTGTTTTCATCTCTCCGAAGAAAAATGAATCTGAAAATGCACCTTGTGCCAAAGTCGTAGCTGTAACATTTGTGGCCTCTATAGTTTTATATTTTGCATATGTTTATGTAAATTTCCAAGTTTTCTGGGTGCAGCAGATTCATAAATATAAATGCTAACAAGATTTTTATGCATCCACAGGCCATGGACCATGACTATGCAAGACATAAACTACAATTATGCATAGTCATGCACATCCCCTGAAATAAAACTAAAGTTGTGAGTTTATTTAGAAAATGTAGGCCTGAGTCATTCACAGCTATACTGTGGTAGGAGGCATGATCCTTGTAATACAACACAAGTCCAATGAGGGATCTTCTATGTCTCTCTCTCATTCCAAGTGTTTTCTGCTGTACACCTCCACTTTGAGTGTCTTATTTTTTCTCTCTCCCCCTCAATCTGTCTGCGTTGCTCCACCCATCTCCTCCCGACAGTCCCTTCCCTCCTGTTGCCAATGAGCCTGCACACCTTCATCCAGCTCCTGCAGTATAAATGTTCTGGCTCTCCCCTCCAGTCATCGCCAGATCACTCAGTTCACCCATGCTCTGCTAATTCTCTGGCAAATTTCTAAACTACTTCTTATTCTCTGTGTGTTTCCCTGAAAATTTTTCTAATTCTGTGTCTACCTGTGCCTCAGGTTCATCTGCTCACTGTGATCCCTCTAACAGTGTTTGCCTTTCAGTCCACTTCTCAGCTTAACTACAGAATCATCATCTCGATCTCTTTTAATTAACTCACCATAATCTTTTCTAGTACAACCTGAGAATTAATTAATTTACTTGGGTAACTGTTATAATTGGGTACTCCTTATCTGAGTCTATATGATGAAATGATCTATTGTTAAAACTGTGATGAACCCTTCTGTTCATGAATGATAAAATGATAGAATATCAATTGAAAACTGATGAAGTGACCTTCGTTAGACATCTCGGTTTTATGATCACTCACAACCACAGAGGACAGAGTTGGTTGTTTTTTCTTAATCCTTATTTCTCTACCATGCCATCTTTTCCCATTTCATTCTTCTGTAAAGAGATACTGTAATGTATTGACACTGCAGGCCATATCATGTAACTCTTGTATCAATAGTAATCTGTGTTTGTATTAGGGTTGTTTGTTTATCATTTTACTGGCAGGACTAATCAATAGCTTTATATTTGGGTCAGGCTGTCGTTTTTTTATTCAATTTTTATATTTTTTCCATTTCATTCATAGTGGTGTCAAGTGATGTTGGGGATGTATGAAAATGATAAGGGCAGTCAGAAATATGGAGGGAGGAGGGTATGTTTTTATGTGTTTTTGTGTCCTCAGGGGATCTTTGGATTTTTTTGAAGAGTGGTTGTATGAAGTGCTTATCCATAGTCAGTGTATTATCTGCAGTAGATGGTGGTCATCATGCTACAGTTCAAAAAAGCAGTAGGAGTACCAGTGTAGGAAACTAAACAATGAACTGCTGTTTATGGGGACAGCAGCAAAATACATTATTATCTAAGAAAAAAAAAATTAGTTTATGTTTCAACTATGTTTAGAATATTTCTCACCAATTTATTCAGCTCTCTGATGGTCCTTCCTGACAGCATATTAAAGTCTCTATAGCGCTTTCTTTTCATGGCTGCTGATGAATTGAATGTAAACCTCGTATGTGTTGGCCTACGCATGAAAATGTCTGTCCTTGGGAGGTTTCTCTTTACCTCACTCTGTTTCAGTTTAAAACTCATCCAATGTAGATATTCTTTAGCTATTATGCCAGTCAGATTGGTAGGAAATTCAATGAAGGCCCAAAAAACATAACTGGTTTTATACAATGAGTAATTATGTATTTTTTACCGATAAAATTTTATACCCAAGTGTTATGTTATATTAAAACTAAAGGGCATAGATGCAGGAATAGGCTGTTACTGAAAGAGCAATTAATATTTCAAGGGATCCTTATAAAATAATGTTATGATAATGTGGCTTGAACAGATTTGAACGACAGTCTCTTATAATTTGTCAACAAATAACAGGTTCTTGATGCATTAAAAATATACATAGAGGTGAAAATACTTGACTAAAACAGAAATTATACATTTCTATCTGTGGATAATGTATTCTTCATCAGATTTTTTGCGTAGCTCGATTTATTTTAGATCTTTTTCCATCAAAGCTGTAAAATGGACATATCCATCATCGATTGTTATTTGAGTGAATGAGTAACACGAAGAGCGAAGAAGGAAAGAGAAGGGAGGAGATGAGAGAAGTAGCGCAACATTTCAAAGTAATATTCATGTAATCAAAATTAATTAATTAAGGTATGCAAGTATGTTTATTTTGAGCTCTTACCAAGAGGCTCAGCCAGTCTATTTGTTGTTTATTCTTTACACAGTTCTACAAGTTTTGTATGCTTGAAATTACAGTAGAACTGCAATGAACAATTATTTGTATGAAGTGACTGCACTGTTTTCTTGATTAGTTGTTTGATCAAAGTTTACATGAATAGCTTGTCAATATCTCGAAGGTTTACTGTCACAAAAAGTGAAAAACCCACATCTGAGAAGCTTGAATTGGTTAGTTCTGTCTTTTTTTTAAAAAAAAAAACATTACTTAAATAATTGACCAATTTTCTCTTAGATGAGCAAATTTATTAATAAATCTGGTCTTTATGCAAGGCTTCGTGGAGTGGGTCATGGCACTGCTTACATGTTTGAGAGGAAACAAATCTGTTTCTCCATAAAAACAGACCACATAAACATTTTTGCCCTCACTAAGGCTGGGTACCGCACATCACTATCTAAGAAGGTCCTTACTACTGATCTGATTATAAACAAACAAAATAGATCAGACCCCTTGACAGACTGGTATCCTAGGACTCAGAAACCCTTCACTGGCCAATCAGAGTTGAGCACTGGACAAAGCTTTGCTGTGACAAATTCAAACGCAGAGACAAGTGAAATCAGGGGGAGGAGGGGAGTCACTTTTGCTCTGGGGACTCAAACAGCTTCAGCTGACTCCGTATCAACCTAATAAGGACAAGTCACAACCTGCCCAGCTTCAGAACACAGCACAGGACACACACAGCAGGGCTGAATGACAGAGTCAACAAAGAATAATCTGCAACTATTTTGCTAATCACTTAAAGGCTTTGCTATTTTCTTAAGCATCACTGGTTGAGAACATCAGCTTAATTTAGAGTTGCACTGATTTTTATTCCCTTTTAATTTAAATTGATTTATTTCTTTAAAAGGCTGCTGGGTTTTTAGTTAATGTTAATTAACATTTGAAAGGTCAGTCACGGTGGAACAGTTTTCTGCTGCAATATTGCTTAAACTGAATGTTTGCTGCATCAATCCTATCAAATTTGTATCTTAGTTATGATAAATTCACATAAATGCACACTGTTTAAAAGAGCAGGTATTTATGTAAATTATTGTTTCCTCCGAGTTTTTTATAGAGCAGCTTTCAGTTGCACTTTACCATTACAACGCCATCTACCCCACTTGTATGACTATCTACTGATGACAGACGTTACTTTTGCTGGCTGCTATTTGTCCTGGCACTCAACAGATATACAGACACTGGTTCTACTGTTACGAAGGCCCTCATCAAAGTCTTGGCACCATCTGAGCTGTGATTAACATAGAGGAGGCCCAGTAGTTAGAAAAAAAGTTAATAATGATGGAGGAAATCCCAACTTGCTGTAGCTCAAAGAGACACCATTTAGGCAGATAACAGTGAGGGTTAGTGGCCATATATGAGTCACTATCTGTCCTTTTTATACCCATTTGTAGATTTAATAAGAATATTTGGCTTGATCTTCCAACTTATTGCCTTGGTTGTTGTTTTTTTTTTTAGTTTTGATGTGTTCAGACACTTAAAAATGCCCAAAATACCTAAAGCAACTTTATCAACAGAGTCAACTTAACCTGAGAGATAGAGTGCAGAAAATACTTAACATATTTTAAAACTTGTGTAAGACTACATAAACCAGAAAAATAATTGAAATAAGTAATTTCAAAAAGAAACTGGAAAGTGCACTTAGCTAGAGGGATGGCCACATGTAAGAAATGGACCAACTAACTAGGACTTCACGAAATGCCAATGTCAAATGTAAGACATTTGTGATGTTGTAAAATGTCTGCATTGAGCTCAGTGTGAATCGTAACAATTTTCCAGGGGAGCAGTTTAAATAAAGGTCAGTCTGTAATGCTGAGCAGCAACACAAAGACAAGGAAAGCTACAACATCTATAGGGAGGGTCATAAAAGTTAAGAGAAAAGTGAAAAGGGCAGAGAAGGAGAGACACCGGAGAGGTGGAGGAATAAAGCAGCAAATGCAGACTGGAGCAAGTGTCAGCTTTGAGCTTTAAATGTCCACCCTTTATTAAACTTTTATGTACACATCAATCTAATAATTTATGATTTCCTAAAGTTTTTTTATGTCCACTACAGGTTTTTGCCAAAAGGCTGTTTCAGTCTTTGATTCTTAACATTTCCCAGAATGCCATGCAGTGACAGCCTCAGAGAACATGCTTCAACTTGTTCCATTCAGTTGTGTGTTGTCACCTCAAGCTAACCACCTCAGAGCCAAGCAGGGACAACTAATGGTTGGATATAATCCAAATCACTATTTTTTTTTAAGGCAATTTACATTCATTTGGCTACATTTTTATTTCATTTTCATGACAGAGTTGCAAATTTGAAAAGCTTCAGTCCTAAATTTGGCTCCAAAGAGCACACACACATGAAAACAGCCAATTAGACAACACACAGTGAAGGACTTCAGAGCATCACCATTGTTGATTTTTCCTGCATTTAATCATAGTTGCGTTTTTGCAAACATCTCCTACATCTGTCAAATAATTCCATACAACTTTAACTAACTCTCCTAAAAACAAAGTCTGCAGTGGTTAGAATTTAAAGAGTCACTTCTATTTTAATATATTTGTAGAATGTTATGCATTGTGGTATATAATATAACTGACAAAATGCATGGGGATCATACAGGGAAAATAATGGATATGATTGTATTTCACTTTTTTTCTGTTCACTTTTTTCTGTTATAAATCAACCGTTTATTGAAATTACTCAAGACATCTAACTAATATTAACGATACGATCACTTTTAAGTTAATCTAAAAAGAGTAAACTACAATAATGCTTTAGGATGGAAATCAGTTTCAAGAGAGCACATTACAATAACACTCAGTATTTTGTCTGCTCCATTTGAAATTATAGCAGCAGTGGCGAAATGATTTTGCTGCAATGCTACTGACCACCATTGTTGAAGAACTGTCTACAGATGAATGTTGCATTAATCTAAGGGTCCGCACACTTAGAAACATTGAAAGTTGTGTCAACATGAGATGATTGTTCTTTGAGCACTGAATATGTGATTTAGTGTTTTGTGCTTTGTACTTCAGGTTAAGAATAATGGCTTTTTGCATGAACAGAGATGCAAAGTGAAACTTGAAAACGGAATCAAAGCATTGTAAAACACTGTCAATGAGTCATTCAGCAGAGTGGAGCTGAAGCCCAGGTTAAGCAAAGGCACCTTTAAAAAGTAGTATCTGTTGTAACCATTTTCATGTTAATGATGTCGTACTTAACTCCAGCTGACTGCAGCGTACTCAGCAGTGACAAGAGAATCAAACAGGAAGTAGAAAACAAATTCGTCCAAACAGACACAAGGAGCTAAAGTGATAGAGAAGTAAGAGCTTTACAGCTTAAAAAATGTGCAATGCTGTGAAAAATGTAAAACAGAATATTGCTGAGGGGAAGCGTCTGTTCTAAGTCCATTACTTTGGACAGCAAACAAATCTGTAAACACTTCATTTTGGTGAAGAGATCTCTTGATTCTGGCTGTTAAACCTCTTCATGTGGTGAGTTTGGGGCCCAGTTAGCCTCAAACAAAGAATGTCACTGGAGTGTATAATGGGAATTGTAATGACATAAAGAGCCTTGTGAACTTAAATGCAGAGAATCAAAGCTAAAAAGAAAAGCTTATGAAACAACAATGGTTTAAAAAATTGCTTTAGTAAACATTCATTACTTTGTCTCTCTCTCTCTCCACCATAAAAATATGCACAGCTATTCAACTAGGACTAAGAGAGTCACATAAGTCTTGACAGATAGTTGCCATCTGCACATCCACAATTAACACCTCTGATGCACGCTGCAGCTTTGCTTGATTTGATGCTCAAACTAATTAAATTTACACAACAAGCAATACAAAGAGAATAAGTTGATAGGATAACAATATGTCAAATTGGCTGTTAAAGTGATGCTACTAAGAAGGCACTTTTACCTAATGAGAGTACATTTGTTCTCAGCATCAAAGGAACAAATGTGAACAGTCACTTGTTCTTTTTAAGCTGCCAGATTTGGATTTTTTTTTTTTTCGCTGACTCGGCTGGCAAACGAGTGTTTCCCTCCTTCCTATTTGGTCTACATTTGAATAGCGTTTGGCGGCAGATTCTGTGTATTGAGGGCTATTATGCAAGAATTTGGGGCTAGACCTCAGACACCCTGTTTGCATACAGGGCGGCACCTTGTGTGGTTTAATGGTGAGCTCTCACACCACACATTTTCCCGCTGTGGCCCAGGTTATATTAGCGCCTCTGGTGTTATCCCCCGCCTCCCACCCTTGCCTTCCATCTGTTTCAGCTGCAGAGCTAATTACATCCACCCACAGAAACAAAAGCCTGGATGATTAAGTTAAAGGTATTAATAGCGGGTTTCTAGGTGCGGGGCTTTGCTTCTTGACGCCGGTGTCACTGAGGGAGAAGAAGCGGGGGAGAAGCCGAATTTCTCAGCTGAAAGACAAAGATCGTCTATAGAGACAACGAGTTACTCACTCAAAAGTCAGACATCATCAGCATTGTTGCAATCACGTAATACTTATCATACTTAATACTGAATATAACTCAATACATGTTGACTTTCCTTTCCTTTTTTATAATATTTCAAAATATACTGATTGTTTTCACTCTCATAAAAGTGACCAGGATTAGTGCTTTTTAAAGAAAGTTTTGTTCAAGATGATTGAAATTATATATCTTACAAATTGCATTTTATCAAGGTACTGCTCTTTTGAATTTCATCAGATTTTCTATGATAAATTGCGTTTTTCAACCATGAGAAGTAATCTCCTTCTAAAATGGATTTCACACTGAAATTTTTTCACATTGTCATTGGAAGGGGGTGGAAAAGGTTTTATCATTCCCCATTTCAGCCAGTTACTCCACTCAAATGTTTATTATATTAGAAGTTTTTCTTTCTCTCATAAATTCAACCTCTGAATTCATCATGTTATATGGTCATGAGTCATTTGTTTGTTATTCACTACCTAAAGTGCTCACCATGCAATATGACACGTGACGGAGGTTTCCGCAGAAATGTTTGTTCTAGGCCTACATCTACTGGTTTCCCCGCCACCGTCTTTGGAGCTGTTGCAGAGTGAGACATCTTATTCTTTTTTACTTCCTCAAGGGCCTGGACAGAGCGCGCCGGCTGCCCCGCCAACACAACTGCGTAGGCGTGGTCGTCATCCACGCGCATTGGTAGAAGCTAAGGCGCGCACTCGAGTTTAACAACGCTGACTGGCTGGAACTGAATGACGCAGTCTGTCAACTGTGTGCTGATTGGCTGGAGCAAGTCAGATGCCCCAGAGCGCCAGAAAACAAGCTTGAGCGGGTGAGACTGGAGTCTCCACGGGACAGAACAGATTTGCACCGGTCGGAACAGAGTCCTCAGAGGCTTGGGTACATAGAATGAGGAGGTATGCCCGCTTATTTTTAAGAGAAAAATTAGCTGCTATATTGGTCCAAAGAAACTAAGTGCCGACCGGCTGCAAAAGCAATACTGGAATAACTCATCAATTTAATAACGTTATCGACACAAGGTGAGTGATGCTGTTTTCCCTCCAGCGGTTCACTGCTTGCTGTAAGACTAGGTGCTTATCAGCTGAGCTAGTAAAGTTAGCTAAGTAGCTAATTAAAACTTAACTAGCCCTAATGTCTGCAAATAAGTCAGTAATAAAGTCGGTCCCTTTCACAGGCTCTGCCACACCTAAATATATAAACTAATTTGAGTGAATTGGTCTTTAAACGAATGATATGTTACAACTTGGAATTAAGGTGACTGTCAATTTATTAATGTTGTTCTAGTAGACATTCATCTCCCAACTCTCTTTATCATCAGCAGTTCAGTATGTTAAAGTCATGTTTTATTGGTTATAAACCGAACCAAGAGGTAAGGAGACTGAAAAAGTAATAGCAGTTAGCTTGCTAAGGGCTAATTATTAGCTGCTGGTCATAGCGCCAAATTCAGCTGAACACTCTTATGAGTTTTCTGTGGTTTACTGCCTTCCATTACTTCACCATTCACCCCGCTAAGATATAAGCCATTGTATTGTGTATGTAGTATGATTTCCTATCCACTTTTCTCCTCTTTTGGACTGCAGTTTTCTCAAATGGAAGTTGAATGTCTAGCTCTTAAGGACCTCACAAGTGCAAGGAAAAGTTTCACGGTGGAGCCGAAGGAGGAGGAGGAGGAGGAGGATGGGGGCCAAAGTGAACAAAAGGTAAGGTGGCTCACTGCTTGATCTTGGGTTTGGTCTTAGTAGTGTGACAGGCTTGATGTGTCTGAAGGAGAATCCAGCTAATCATGGAGAGATGTTTAGTGCAATGTGATGACATGGTTGTAAGATACGGGCTTGGTTAGGGTGATCTTGTAGCCTACTTGACACTGCACAGGTAATTCGTGGATTGAGGACAAAAATCCAAACATGAAGTGTTTACAAATCAGTAGACTAGTTTTAACAGATAATAGATAAAAGCATCCTAATTGATCAGCATGCCTTTGGTCTCTGATCTACCAGTGGCACCCTAAATAAAACCATGTGATGGAGATTTGGATTTAAACAGCGGCAGCTTTAAAATAGGTTTTAGGACAGTTATATGCCATAAAAGTGTTTCTATTGATCAATCTGTGCCCTAAAAATAATAGTAATAATATTCAACCAGTATAAGCAAATCTTGAAAATCATAATTAAAATGTATAACAATGAAACAACTGTCCTCATCACAGGAAAACATCTGCACAGACAGGAGAAGATCCACGCCACTGAAGTCTGCTGAGTCCGGCATCCCTGTTTTGTCCGTTGGCAGAAAAGTTGCCACGCCGGACCTGGCCCACATAACCCCGATCAAACACACGGCCCTGGCTGAGCCCTGGACACCCACGGCCAATCTAAAGATGCTTATCAGCGCTGCTAGCCCAGACATACGGGACAGAGAGATGAAAAAGGTGCTGTTCAGACCCATAGAGAATGAGAAGGACAAGCCAATGAGTCCAGATGCTGTGGTGGAAGATACAGAAGTTGAAGATTCTGGTCAGGTATGTGAGATAGAACATTTAGCACCTGCCAAAGAGGCTAAAAAGCTAAAGTATGTTATCTAAAAACAAATTGTTTCCAGAAGGTCTCTAAAATATTCTAAAATAAAATCAAGAAGTTTCCTGTTCCTTCACTGTGCAGGAATCGGTTAGATTGCAGCTCTTGCTCATTAGTTTAGAGTTGGAAATGCTCTCAGAGGAAGCCAGAATTTCCATAATCTTAAAAGTCCAGGGAGTAAACACTTCTCCACATTTTACTCATATTAGCAGCTGACCTCTCAAGATAGTGAGTTTTCAGAAGGACAAATACAATCACTCGGTTATGCCTCATAAATGAAGCCATATTGTAAATAAAATGGCAGCTGTTGCCTAAATCGCCCTGAGCTTTTGTGATACAATTATTTGTTAATTCCAACATGTGAGGGTTTTTCCAGCCTTAACAGAGAATATCTTTCTAGGGATTGCAGGATTTAAATTTTTATTTCTAAAATATAAGCACATAGAGTCTTGTTGCAGAAAAGCAATTTAAGCCTCTGAGCTGAGATGTGTGTTAATGTGAATGCTAAATAATCCAATGGGCCACGCTTTATTGCAACCCTGGATGATGGTGCAGGCAGAAGGCGGCATCAAAGCCCCCACAGCTGGTGTGAAATTTTCAAAATTAGGGGTAAAACACTCAATAAGGAAATGTTGATAATCTGTGCGTTTATCTGTCTGTCCAGTTTGAAGCTGCAGAGGAAGAAGAGGATGACGCCGACAAAAAGCCAAGCAGGAAGCAGAAGAGTCTGGGTTTGCTGTGCCAGAAGTTCCTGGCCCTCTACCCTGACTACCCACCACCGCACAACCCCATCTGGATCACACTGGATGAGGTGGCCACAAACCTTGGTAAGAGCTATTGAGGGCTGGGATGGGTGCAGGGGTGGACTCATCCCAGCCCCTGCCTGTGCTGTTGGTGTAAACACCACACTGGAGGGAGAGATAATGGGAGCAGCTTATGTCCATTTAATGAGCATTATAAAGTTTTCATACCATTGGATTGCTGTGGTAGCAATGGAGACTTTTTCATACAGTGTGTTCCTCTGTATAAAATGAAAAGGCACTGAGCAGTCATTTGGTGCAGGGCTCTTTAGTGTTATAGTTCTCATTCATTTTAATCAAAACCTGGACCATTTAATGAGTTCTTACTCAAATGTAGGCATGTAGCAGGTAGATCATTTCTCTATTGTCACACTCAATTGTCAGGAGTGGAGCGACGACGAATCTATGACATCGTCAACGTGCTGGAGTCTCTCATGATTGTCGGTCGGATAGCAAAGAACAGCTACACCTGGTATGGCCGTCAGCGGCTGGAGGCCACGCTGGAGGAGCTGCAGCGGAAAGGCCAGCAGCAGGGCTACCACCTCCAGATGGAGCTGGCCTCTAAGAGCAGGAGGGTCTGGCTGGGGCGAGAGGATGACGGAGTAGGAGACGCTTGTTGTGGTAAAGAACTGAGGGATAATAACTTTGAATCAAATACTTCTTCAAACATCTACTTTCAACCCCAGCTCTTTTTTTCCCTTTATTTTCTCTACAAGGACCTTTTCATGTGTTTATCACTAACTGCTCTAATGGCGGTGATAAAGGAGCTCAAGTTAATGGTTGTCCTTAAAGGATAAGGCCATCAGTTTAATGCCACACGTGTAAAATTTTAAGTGTTGGGTCTATTTCAGGAAAACTGCCACCTAATTAACACTACAGCTCAATGATCATTCCTTTTACCCTAAAACCCACACGAATAAAAAGCAAGCCTGGTTTCTATAGTGATCCGACCTAGTTGTGGATGTGTTGACTTGTCAGTGTGAGGTAGTTTACAAAGGTTAGGCCCTGTGCTTCAGTGTCCTTTTGGTGGTTAATGTTTTCTGATATTGTGGTGGCTGGTGGGATGACCTCAGGTGATAAGCTAACACAAATAAGCTGTCATCATGAAAACACACAGTGAGGCATCAGCTGCACATTTCAGACAATACAGTCACATATTTTAGAATCAAATTTTTAGATGTTAATCTTCTTGATTGGTTTCTTGGTTTTCTAGTTTATTTTTGTGCTCAAGTCCGCGACATTCAACATAAGCTCATTACAGTCATCTAACCGCTAGAAGAACATTATATGTAATAAAAGTAAATCAAATGTGTGTTTTCACACAAATAAATTATATAATGACCCAATTTTCTCTGGTGAGAAAACACTAGAATCTAAGACTTAAAAGACTCCTGTGACTGCTCTTTGTCTAATACAGTATATTTTCATTTTCCTGCTTTTTTTGTGTCTATGTAGCTAATGCCAACAGGAAGGACAAATCTCTGCGCATCATGAGCCAGAAGTTTGTTATGTTGTTCCTAGTGTCCAAAACTCGGACCGTCACTCTGGATACAGCAGCCAAAATCCTCATCGAGGAGAGTCAGGACTCATCGAGCCACAGCAAGTACAAAAGTAAGAAAGTACTTACAATTGTGTCCTGTGATACATATCCTGTGTCCTCTGTTTTATCTGTCATATTGTATTTGCAGCTAAGGTGCGACGACTGTACGACATTGCAAATGTGCTGACTAGCCTGAGCCTCATCAAGAAAGTCTATGTCCGAGAGAAGAGAGGCAGGAAGCCGGCCTTCGAGTGGCTCGGCCCTGTTGAGTTCAACAACTCTGCACATGCTGGTAAGAATTTAAGACAAGATTTGTTTACTACACTAAAGTAGTTTTGAAATTATAAAGACACTCCACAACTTTAATGGAGACCTCTGGCAGTGTTTCTCCTATACACAGCCGCAGCTGCATTTCTGATGCTACTGTGTCAGAAATGCAGCTGCGGCTGTCAGAAAATGTCATAATGTCACAATTACACAACTGTAGACCCATGCTCAGCTTAGCTCAAACAAATGTTAGTCTGCTTTGAGGAGGAACTGGAACAGCAACAAAACATCTTGAAAATCCAAAAAGGAGGGAAAACAAAAAATAAGATTTAACAAGCTAATGTTAATTAAGATAGATTTTACAGTTTAAATATTGAACAATGAATTCTTAATTGAGGTTTATGGCAAACATGTTACAATATTACCCCAAAACAAGAATATTGCGGATAAATTTCCCTCTGCTGTATAGCCTTAAATCTCAGAGGGCTTTCCCCATACTTTTGGATTCGAATTAAAAAACTATCCTGGGAGTCTCTATTGTTTTAGTAACATTTACACACATGTCCTCTGCTGTCTGTTTAAGGGCTTCTTGCTCGGTCCAGTGTCATGGGGCATTCAAATGTACCTTGTAAATCCAGAATACGGTATTTCAGTGCCACAAAGGTTGTTGGATAATGGAACAAATTCATATTTTTTCTTATTATCCCTTGCTCAAATACATAGGGATACATCTACCATTGGTTTTTATTCTTTACTACAGAATTTTTGTATGAGCAGATTTTAAAAATTCCTTAAAAAATTCAAATTGACATCAGCCACTCAACCATAATGTTGTATCTAAGATCCCCATGTTCTTCTGGGATAATTTTAAAGCAGTTATACTGTAGTATCTTTTAAATAAGAAATAAATACTAAAACCATAGCCAAGATGCATATATTTTGGCCTTTAAAAAATATCTTTGGCTTCTAGATATTTTTATCCCCTGGTCAAATAGTTAATTTTGCACACTGTTTAGATGCATGCACCAGTCGGGTACCACAAAACCCTTTCTCTCTCTGCTGAAATAACCTAGAGGAGATACTATGTGATGACAATGAGCTTCAACACTGATACCTGTCCAATAAGTCCACCAGACGACAGATTTATTGCCACCAACTGCATTTTTTTTTTTCATTTTTGCTGTCAAGCTCACTTTGTATTCATCCATGTAACTATCATTATCTGTAGGAAATACTGTGAACACGTCAGCTGTCACTCTGCCTGCAGCCGCGCTTTCAGTGACAAGCCAGGACCTCGTAAAAGTCAAGATGGCGCGTTATGCCTCTTTTAACATCGCAACAATGCCTGTTGCCGTCCAGCGCCAGGTCAACTCTGCACCCAACAGTCCAAGACGAGAACCTACGGGTAAGGGACACTCTAACTGAACATTTTCAGAACAGAGCTTTTTTTTTTTTCTTTTACAGTGTAGCATTTTTATGTTAATGCCTGAAAAATTGTTCTCTTTCCTCACACTGCAGACCTGCCAAACCAGCCCGTGGATTATTCCAAAAAGACAAGCAACAACGCAGTGTGTCGACTGCAGTTTGGAAGCACTGAGTGAGTTAATACTAACACACACAAACACATACACAGATATTCAACCTGTCTGTTATCAGCCTTGTATTTCTTGCTTTGGATTTATCTGCAGTCAACCACTACAGATTTACTGTCAAACAATTGACTGCACACAGTAGCTCTTTCTGCCAGCCGTTACAAGGACAGTCTATCAGTGATGTTAAAGAAAATCTACATCACATGCCTCCAACAAGGTTAAAGAAGCTGTTTGTAGACAAAATAATATACAAACCATATGCAAACTGACTTTTCAAAATAGACTCTGTTTTCAGACCGAAGCTTAAAAATACATTTAAATGCATAATGGCATTAAAAGCAACTAACAGTGTTTAAGTTACAAGATGTCAAGGCTCCCCACTCCCTGAAGGGGTTTGTAATCTCAGTCTCTTATACAAAATATTTCCCACTCACTCACAGTGTTTGCATTGGCTCATTTGTTTAGCTTTAGGCTTCATGAAACATGAGCTGACTGCTGTGGATATGAATAGTTTTTGTCTCCTATGAGTGTATGCGTTGGCACCACAGATAAAGTACACAGTGGTTCATGTTGTTTCTGTGGTCGGCCTGCTTGTGGCCAAACCACAGCTGCCTGATGACTGTGGCTGTTAAGTGTTTTTGGATGGAGAGAGATAATAGGGAAAAGAAGTGTGTGTTGAAAAGGGATATTTTAGACATGAAGGGTAAAAATGCACCAGAGGCAGTGGTAGCCCACAGAAGAAGAGCTGGAGGTCCATAGCTGGGGAGGGACATGAGCCCCTTTTCTGCCACAGAAACTTTTCCAGGGGTTCAGGACCCCTAACTGTGTTTAAACCAGTGGAAGCCAGGAGTCTAGTTCCTGTTGCATACTTCTTGGTGCCCAAAAAGTACTTTGTCTGCTGAATGTTGCTGTTCAGACATAATTTATAACAGCAACTCCTGCATTTACACAAAAATGAAACACTACTCTCACAAGAGTCAGACATTTCTTGTTGTGTCTCATAATGAGCAGGGCTTGTCCTGAATATTCTACAACACAGATATTCTTTCTATGTTTAGGTAGTCGGATAAAGGTTTCAAATTTGTTCCCTTGAAATGTAGGCAATTACAGAGATGAACAGCGGTATACTTTTTATCAGCACATTCTTGTGCTAAATTTATACTTTTCAATGGCCATGTTAAAATGTGGAAATGTATATCATTTCAGCTTGGGCTTCTGACAATCTTCTCATACAGCAGAGAACATCATGTTTTGGGTTACCTTGGTTGTAAAAACCTCAGCTAAGTAGAAAAAACTTAAATTCAGGATGTTTGAAATTATAATGATAATGAAACTAAAAGACACATGTTGCTGTGCTACACCTGATGGGGAGAAAGACACACAATGACAGAGCAGAGCTTAGTTTGTCAATTATTCCACTGCAATTCCACATCGAAACACAAAGAAAAATAAAAATACTAAAATTCTTGTTGGTTTTATTGGACCAGCGGCTATGACTCAAGCTTAGTCTACTGCTGTATTTAATGCAGTTAATTTAAGATTAATTAATGCATTCAATTCAATTCATTTCAGTTCAATTCAATTTAATTCAATTCAATTCAATTCAATTCAATTCATTTTTGTTTGAGGAAAACTTAAGCCACAACTGGTTGAACCCACTGGGCTGAATCAGGTTCAGGCAGAGAATTAAAGCTTGAATTCTGACAACTACTCATTTCTTGCCACTGTCTGTTTTCCCTGCAGTACTCAGCCCAGTGCCGAACCGCAGTGCCCTACACACAGCAGTCAGCCCCTTCCGTCCTCCACCCATCCAACCCTCCTGGCACCTGCCCTCCACCCAGAGCATCACTTCAACCATTCCTCCTCTTCCCAGTGCTGGGCCTATCTGCCCAGCCTGTCCCAGCCCTCAGTGGTCATGCTGTACAGCGCACCGGACGAGCCGGACAAGTTGGCTGAAGGTCAGAGATCCCCCAGGCTGGAGTCTGAGAAGGGGAGGAAGAGAAGTAGAGAAGGAGAAGAGGAGGAGATGGTGTTTAAAAAGAAGGGAACTGTTAAGTTAGAGGACTGTGACAAGGTGAGGTGGTTTCTGATGTGTTTTGGTTTAGCATTGATATAATCAATCTTCTGTGCTGTTGACATTTTGGTTATAATTGACTGGAAACATAATAAAGTAGCTTCAGTGCAGTATTATTATAATATGATGCATTTTTTCTGTGTAGTTTTGCTTCTACAATCACAAGGTCCTGTTAGTAATTCTGGATAGCAGACCATTAAATTGAAATTATGAAATATGACACGCTGACTAACTCATAACTCATCCCTGTGTAATTACAGACTTATTATATTAGTGATGTATGGGATATTTGATCACTGGAAATCCTGAGCAATTAGTCAGGCCACACAATCCTGGTAATTGGAAAAGTCCAATTTCTCATGATAGGTTGGTCTTTTTGAAAGGTAGATTAAGACAGAAGAGTGAAAAGCCCTCCGATTTTACATTAGGAAAATGACTTGGCAGAAGTTAAACATGATGTTTAATCAGTACTGTGATTTTCATTGCTGAACCATAAGTTGTTACACATTAATTCATTCAAGAGGAATTGAAAACCTGTTGGGGGAAAGTGCCATACAACAAATAGGGTGGTTACTTATTTTAGATGTCCATCATGAGCACCACGTTTATTTATTCCTTTTTTTTTTTGTTTGTTTGTTTTGTTTCTTCTTCTTCCAGATAAAAGCTGAAGGTTGCAGTGAGGCAGCAGAGTGTTTACAAACAGGTACCAGCATAACCTCCTCTGATTGCCCAGGGGATGTCTCCAGAGAGCAGGCATTCAGTGAGAGTCTGGGTGGTGGCATCAGCAGTGAGCCTGCCCAGCCATCACACTACCTCTATGTACCTAACAATACAGGTACTTACATGTGTTTGTAAAACAAAAAAAAAAAAATCTCTTACACAATGCATGAATTTGACCAATGATAAGATGAACCCACAGCAGTTCTCTCTGTTCCATCCTCTCCAGGTTTAAATAGCCTCAACTTCCTGCTCTCTGCCAGTCAGCCTCCTGCTGGTCTTGCACTTCCTCCCAGCAGTGTTCCAACCCTGGCGCTACCATACGTCCTGCTGCCTTCCACAGCCCTTCCCCAGTACCCCCTGGTGACCAGCTGTCTCCCCCATCAAGGCTCTGAAGCTCCCAACAAACTGAGCTTCAGTCTGCCCACTGTAGTGTCACCTGCCCCCTTTATGATGGGGCCAGTGCCGTATGGCCTGGCAGCAGCATCAGAGATCAGCATGTCACCGGTTCCATCGCCGTCCACTCCAGAGCAGAGCAGGTTGTACGGGTCAGCAGCAGGCACACCACGTTCTCCATCAGGACCACATCAGACCGTCAGCATCAACACACCAGAACCACTGGTAAGAATTTCCAACACCACTGCAGCCTTCCACACAAACACACATACCCTTACACACACAGATCTCTGCTCTAAAAATGTATTAATTTTGACATAATTTGCCTCCATAATGATACATGACCTCTCTGCTATCAGGCAGAATGCCACAACACAGCTTGACATGAGAGCAAGTGCAGCATCTGTTACATGGAAGGTTTCCCCTCATTGACTCATTTAGACTCTCTGTGTGCCACAGCAGTTCAACTTGATTAATCTCCAAGTTGTTAAATAGGGATTAATGTTCTTGTCGGCGAAGCCCAATGCAGTCTGCCAGCATCCCTCCTCTCAGAGATGCTATGAGACATCCTGCTGGGGAGCTGGATAGCAAATGAGTGCAGCATTAAAGACAATGAGACAAGTCAATGACTGTTACAGAGAAACATAAACTAGAAGTGTCCTCTCTTTTTTCCCCCCACTTTTTGTCACTTTGTATGTTCTTACATTTTGTATCACTCCCTCTCTTCACAGACTCCAAAGGAAACAACTCTGTCAGCTTCTAAGGCCTTCTTCCAGACCCCAGGCACGCTGGGAACTGTAGTCAGTGCTGTACCTGCTCCCCGAAAGAGAGGCTCTGCTCAAAGGAGACTGGATGTCGGCCACCCTCCGACCAGTTAGACATGTGAAAAGACAGAACAGGCTGACATGCTCTCAGCACTCAGGTGTTGATCCTTAAGGTGAAGAACATAGTTTCAAACCATTGGTGCTTTTTTAGTTTTTTATAAAAGGTTTCTTTCCAAAGTGAAAGAATATACATTTTAGTGAAAGACTGTTTGCTAAGACCTAAAGTTACCTCTTTCCTAAAATCTGAAATATTTTTTCACAAAGCTGAGATTTTAAGATGTCTCACATTTTTCTAATGATTGTCAAATTTTTACTTAATGGAGGGTATCTTATTTTGAAATTAAACTCTTGCATCACTAGCGTGCTAACAGTTCAAATGTGCCTCATATAGTGGTCAAATTGTGGGACACAACATTTCAGAGTGATTGAGTGAAGCAGTATTGCCAATGTGACAGTGCCCTCCTGTGGTGGGAGTTGGCCACAGCTCTATTTTGTATTTCAGCCTTAATTTTCCCTCCCCTGCATGATCAAGCTACCTGATTCCTGTGAATTCCTGTGTACTATAACCCATTTGCTATTTATATTTTAGATAATATATGTTGATTACAGGGACTGTAATGAAACATTAACTTTTTTTTAGCACTAAGTATTAGATTCAAATAAGTCTAATATTAAAAAGTGATTGTCTTTAGTTGGCCCTTTCAGGTTTTGTTGCGTTTATCAAGGTATAGAAAATCCGTTAGCTGCTGATTGTAGATTTACATTGATCGTAGCAGACAATCCTCTTGGCCTATTTCAGATATCAATGTAAGGAGAAAATCACTCAAGCCTTAAATGTTTACAGCTGAGCATCTCAAGGAGCTGTTCTTAAACCTCATTTGTTCATCGAAACAACAAATGTTACTGGTGCTAAGTTTTCACTGAGAATTTGCAACCATATTGCTAATGGTTAAACACCAAATCCTTTAGCTCTGTTACTGTTGACTAAAGGACACTGTGAGGATGCTCGCAGGTACTTGAATACTTGTGGATTTTGGAGAGATATCAGAGTACTGTAAAGATTTTCATCCTTAATTTATCCAGGAGAGTAGACTGTGCTTCTGTCTGTAATTTTTAGCAGCATTGTTCCATGTTTATACAGTCAAAAGGCTCCCGGTATGACTTTAATCTGCAGTTGGGGATTGAGTGCCTTACCCAAAGGCACCTTGCTGAGAGAAGAGAACTGTCGCCTCTTTACAGATTTTCTCAGGTTGTCCACTGATTTGTATCAACAGCCTTCCAGGCATTAGCCCACTATTTTGCTTATAGAAAACCCAGCCAAAACATAGTTGCTTTGTGCAGGAATCATTCAGGAAAGCATAGTTAAGTCACACCAAAGGGTGCACAGATAATCCACTCTGACAGGTGGATTTGTAGTCGTTAATGTACAGTTTTATGTCCAAAATTATTTTTTTTGTACATTGTATTCATAGTGCCATTAAATTTCCACATGCAGAATGTTAAACGCTGCTTTACAGTTTTTAAAATAATGATTCTTGCACTGCTATCTGTAGTAGCTGTGCCTGCTGATCTACTCTTACACAACTTGGAGTTGTTGCTTCACTGTAGCTCTGCTCCCTGCTGCTCTCAGTTTGCAGTAATGGGCCTGACTGGTTTCTTTTGTATGACTGTCACAAACTTTAATTAAAAATGTATGAAACTGATCAATTTTTGTCATGTGTGGGCTTTAATTTGCAGATATTTTTTTCACTAGTTCGACTAATGCAATCCTGTTTTTTTAAATATGTGATGGCCTCCCCATTTTTATCTTGAGTGGAATTTTTTTTTTTTAAGTATTAATTATAGTGTTCAGCTTTACCCTACAGTTGAAATAAATCCATAAAGATGGTAATCAGAATGTTGACAGATTTACAGATGGCTCAGTTTACCAATTTACATACATACAGATGCCAACAATAATTCAGAGTCCAATTCAGAAAGGCCCAGCAGATGGAAGTGAGCCACGCTAATGTGGTCTGATGACACACTTCATCTCTGACACAATTCCTGTGTTGCAAACTGTGGTTTTGTCTGCATTAAAAACTCAAAAATAAGATGGAACCGATGATTAAGGTGAAGCCACAACTATATAATATACATATTACAAAACGTGATTCACTGCTCACATATCTGAGGGAAAGGGGTGGTTAAAATGGTATATGTGAATCAGTAAGATGCGGTTATATCCCTAATCATAATGAATGATATTCAAATGATGAGAAACACATTCAGCACATCAAGTGTGATCTCAGGGTCAGATCAGGCTGATTGAGCCACAGTTAAAAACACACACCATCTGCCCGAGGACATCAACATCCAATCAAAGCTTTTATATAAGCATTAAAACTGAGCTGAGGGAGCTGCCAAATGATGTGTTTGGCCCCTGCCAGGCATTTATAACCATAAACCTCAGCAGATGGGACAATTAACTTTATATAGATATACTGTAGTTTCGCCAAATATCTGCTGTGGCCAATAAAAACATAAATGCAGGGTTCAAGTGGCAAAACAGAACAATTAGTTTTCATGTATACACGATTACTACTGGTATTTCTACCACTGACTACCACTGTTTCATTACCACTAGCACCACAAAAGATAGAATTGCTGCTGCTAACTTACTGCCCTTCCACTGATGCCTCCCGTTGTAGATTTACATTTGCTACCACTGTTGTTACCACTGCTAGCACATCCATGCTACCACTAACTGGCATTCTCAAAGATTTTCATAGACTGAAGTACTTTTGAGTACTATGAACTATAAGTGATAGAACATTTAAATACTAATACATTACCCGTCCTCCCGGGTGACTGACTAATTGTTTTGCTCTTTAGGTCGAAAGATATCTAAAATTATAGCATGTGTTAAGAATAAAACTGGACATGTAACTACTAATCAACCTTTATTATATGAGTGTATTTCAACATATGGTGTTTTAAAGGTATAATATTTAGAAGTGGGTTTATTTGCCTTCTGTCAGAGAGTTGAGGAGATGTTTTTTATTACTCTCATGTCAGCCAGTTAAACGTGATGCTAGAGCCAGAAAGCGGCTAGCTCAGCTTAGCAGGGAGAAACAGCTAGTCTGGTTCTGTTGAAAGATTAAGAGAGTTTTATCAGCCTACCATCACTTCTAAACTCATTGTTAGCAAAATAAAATAACAACCAATAACATCCACTAATGACAGTTAAGACTTTCTTTACACTAATTTATAGTGTTTATGGTGATTTAAATGCCTTTGAAACACAAATATGTGACCTAGATGCAAAAAAATAATTTTTAGGCCTTTGCAAATTAGATATTGTTTGACCTGCAAATCTACAAAATAGTGCTTTCCAGTGCCACCACTAGTAGTGCCACTAATAATACTGCTAGTACCATTATTATGGTAGCACAGGATAGGAACAGCCTTTTTTTTATTAAGGGTGCAGCTGAATAAAGTGTTAGTAAAATCATTATGATGTCTTCTTTTGTTATACATTATTCCTCTTAGAAGGCAAGAGAGCATGGAAATATTAATACTATTGTCTCCAGTTGTAACATCAAATGACTTCAGACTTGTCCAGGATAAGTAAAAAGTCTAAATGACTTAAAATGATTAGTTTTGAAAATTAATATTAAGAGGATTCCTTCACAAACGGGCAACATATCCATTTATGGGAAAAGATTAATCATATGAGGTTCATATACACTGTCTCTAAATTAAAAATTTTATTTTGTGTACAATCCTTTTAGAGTACCATAATCTTTTCCATTATTATATTTTAAAGCGAGTGCCTCTGCCCCCCCCTCAAGCTCCACATTTAATTTTAGTGCAAAACACTGCATTCATTTCCGTTCATTTAGCCATAGCTCTGCTTTGGGAATTCCTTACCTTGAACTTTTGTGTCCATATAAGGGAAAGGGGAGCTGCAGCTCTACCTGCCTCAGACTGTTTTTTGTTGTGTTGTTATTACCACTTAGGTTCTGCTTCCAGAAATTCTTTGTGAATTACAGTATAAGGGTTATTAAACCCAGATACTTGCCAGGTTCGTAAAACTTTACCTTTAAACAAAAACTTTATTAAGGTGCAAATCTTTTTCTTTGCAGCCATTTACATTTGAACTTGGTTTGTGTTATGGATCACTGTCTTACAGCATAAAGCTTCCACTCACAGACAAGGCACCAAATGCTGTCCTAACATTAATTTTATTGACCATGATGCATGGTCTCTTTGATAATGGCAAGTGACATGTTTTATTTTAAAAACAAAAAAAAGTAGTAACAAGTTTGAGTTTGAGTTTTAATTTTGTTTTTCTATCTAATTTTTTTTAGTTTTTCTCAATTAGTTTTTAGTTAATGGAATTGACAACAATCTATATATTTGTAATATATAAGCAGAAATTAGGGAATTGGCTAAAATTAAATGGAAACATCCCATTGTAAAAGTTTTAAATCAATGCATGTTGGAGAAAAAATGACTCTATTCTTAATTATTCAGATAATATATTTATTGTAAATACTTACATTTTGATTAATTAATTTAAACCACTGCGTCTCTACTGCACTCAACTATGATCTAATCTTAACCAATTAATAGAGTTTTTGTATTTTTAAGTAATGGAAAATTTGATAAACAGCTTTCATACTTAAGTGTACCACTGGAAGTAAAAGACAAATAACTTTTATTTTGTCATACAATTTGTTAAGGTCCTTTTTGCTGTACAGGGGCCTGTTTTTGAAAAAGCTTTTCACTCCATTGACCATAATCCCAAAAGCCTTTTAGAACATTCAAGTTGTTTGTTTACGTTTTTTCCCCCACCAGCCTCTATAGTTCTTTTTTATTAGTAGTGGTTTATATTCTCCCATGGATCTCATGAAGGCCCAGTCTCTTTCATATTACTTTGGAGACATACACACTAACCTTGGCTGAGGCTTTAGAGGCTTGTACTCCAGGAAATGTTCCTCTGGGCTTTACTGGGACATCCTGTGTTGTCACTGCACCCTTGGTGAAATCCTGGAAAGATTCACTAATGCTCTGGGATTTTTGTTTTTGTAGATAACAGCTCTTGCTGTGATTCTGTGCAGCCTCTGAGCTTTAGAAAAGGCTTCCTAACCCTGTCTAAAATAATATAAATTATATTCCTCTCTCATTTCTCTTGACAGGAGCATATTGGATTGCAGGAACTTTGTGGTGACTGTTTCACTGTGGATAGAAGGTGTGATTGAGCAGGGCTGGCTGCCACTAAACCAGGCTGTGTTCAATCAGCTGAACATAATTAACAATTAAGTAAGGTTCACTGGCTGATGGAGAAAGGGTCAAAACCATTTTCACGTAAGGCATGTGGGTCTTGGATCACTTCATTACTTAAATGAATGAAATAATAATTTGAAAAAATATGTATTATTTCTTTTGACTTTTATACATTTCTTAAAATGTCGAATATATTTTTTTCCTTTTTTCATAAAAAACATGATCTTTCAATCTGAAAACACAACTTGTTGATTTCATGTTTAGATTTTGTAATGCTTGTTAAACAGGTGACACTGTCATATTTGCATTATGGTTATTAGCAAGTTAGCATGTTGATGTTAGCATTTCACTCAAAGCACTGCATATACTTAAATATTACCCTACCTCACAGACCTCCTAGCTTGGCCATACAGGTTTTTGAAATTGTAAAATTTCCCCCATTCAATGTGAATTTGAATGCAACACATATGATAACATGACTAAAAGCGATGTAGCAGTCAAAAAACTAATGCTTTGCAAATGTGACACTGATGATCACACATTTTTTTTAAAGACAGTACTACCATTCAGAGGTGCAGGCTAATGGTGACCTTTTCTGCTTTAATACCTCTATTGCGATGTGTTTTAATGTTGGTTACAGCCTACAAGTGAACAACATCTCAGTGCTGCTAGCAAGAATTAGCAGTAGAGTTTAGATTTGGCCTCTCTCATTTACTGCTGTGGTTTCTTCATGCTCCTGACCATGTGATGGATTTTGTATCTGCAGATAATTTTATCATTAAAGAAATCATGGCTCCACTTTATGGTTGAAAAAATGTCCTCACTGTGCATTTTCAACAGTAATCCTGAACATAACAATCATCAGTCTGAAGAATTTATGTAAGAGATGGTTGCTCACAACATAAAGCTGATTTCATATTTCTATATTAAATGCTCTATTGTTATGAACCTTTCAAAATACCATGAAAAATAATTGTGAAAAAATATAAACTGAGGTTTGTTGGCAACAGTGCAGGGTTACAAATGTGATTTTCCTCTGCTATCCGCTCACTACATGTGATATTCTAACTAGGAGACTCTGATTTATGGATTGACCTTTCATTAAATTACTCATGGCAGTACCACTATGTGGCTTCACTGCGGTGAGACTTGTAGCAATGCCATGAGAAAGGTCATGTAACTTAAGTTCAAAGTTTTTCATAAGCAACTTCATGTGATAACGTTTGTCTTGTCTTATTGTGCTGAATCCATGCTTGCTCCCTTGTTGTATGGTTCAGTTACTGTGTCAAGATAAAAATGTGAAAAAAGACATATTATTAACAAACAAATAACTTTTTGTTAAATACAGTCTCAATGTCAATTTAACCCCTAAATTTCACTTTTCACCATGCAACAAATATCTTCCCTGTTTGCAACACCACCACAAACCTTTATGACATTCTGTGTCCAGCAGGGGGCAGGATAACTGCAAGTTTGGACAAACTGATGAAGCAGTGGCATTTGAAGCATTTGCATTTTTTAATATAAATTATTACATTTATGTAGGTACATACACAGAAAAAACAATTGCAAACCCCATCAAGGTTATTTATATGAGCCTACTGTCCCCATCTAACTCCTTGTAACCCTGACAAGAAGAAAAGTTCTTTTTTTCTATTAAAATCCACAAGGTCTTGAATTTTAAGGACATTGAAGTACTTAAAAATATTTGTGTAAAATTTTACCACAAATGACAGAACATTTCTATATAAAAGTCAAACAAGTAGTGTATGTATAGAGTTGATGTCTGGTTTAAGATATGGATGCACAAGAGCTTAGGCGCCATAATGGTTGTTGATTGGAGGGCTGTATAAAACTGCCCCTCCTTAAACCAGGAATACTGATGACTTGGACATGGATGTTATAAACACTGTCCTTCAGCTCTCTGTTCATTAGCTATGCAGCCTTCCAGAGATGAGACTAATTCAACCTTCTCCTGCTCTATCATGTGGATCCTTAAGAGGAATCGTATTAAATGTGGCTTGTTTGTGTTAAAAGATCTGCTATGTATAACTGTTGTGTAACTATCACAGTGTGATATGGTCTTGACCTAGGTAACATTGATGTATTTGAAATTTAAAGGAAAAAAAAATAAAACAACAACCACAAAAAAAACATTTTTTTCTGTCTTTTTTTTCTTTTTTAATTCTCTTTTCAATCAAATTTTCTGGTGTTAAAAAATGTCAAGTCAGCTATCCTTTGACTTGATAAGAGTATGAACTATGACTATAAAAGTTGTATGATGATTTTGTTCAACTAAATTGCTCTTTTAGTCTAATTTTATTAGGTTGTGATATAAACTCTTCTTTATAACTTGTTCAAGACTATATTACACCGTTTTCCCCCTTGTTTTTGAGTTCAGCAGCGACTCATTCGTCGCCATTAAACTTTGCTTAGAATTTCTAACAGCACCTGAAGGCAGCAGTGTTGTTGTTCACGCCCCCTAAATCCCCACCTCCTTCTATTAAAACGGTAAATATGACGAGTATGTGGCACTGCGGCGTCAGTAAAGTGAACTCTGCTGCAGAGGCGCAGGAGGACAGCCTGGATACACACCCAATACTTACAGCTGGAACTCAGAAAATAAACATCTGTATCTTAACGTCACCAACTTTTAACGACAAGGTAACTTTTTGTGTTTATTTTATCAAACTCGTACTGAAACGTGATGCTGTAGATTACAGGTTGGCTACATTGCGTTGAGTAACTGATGTTGAGGAGCAAATGTGATATTTCTTACAGCGTAACGTTAACGTGTTACTGTTCAAAGCTAAAAAGTAGCTTCTGAGCGCTTTTAACTGCGGGTTCTTTTTAAAACTCTTCTTGTTTCAGCAACGTTACTTACTTGGAAAAATTTTTTGGGGGGCATTTCTTGTTAAAAAGGGCAGAAGTTATACACGGCTAAACATTGCTCTTAGTATTAAAAGCGAAGTTGTTTGTTTGTTTGTTTTATGCAAGCTAGACCTCAAACTCAAGCTAACAAGTAAATAAAATAAAGGGGAACGACAACATGGACGAGATGCTGGCATTAATACAATTATATTTTCAGTGATATGAGTATACATTTACTATTACTATTAATTGTAACTTAAATAAGTTAGCATGTTATTGATAATTGTATTTTTTTTTCTTTCAATATGTTATTTTACAGTTTTTATTATATTTATGTTATATTTTATTTTTTACCATTATTAATATTTTTTTGCGTCGTGGCAAATGTAACTAACGGTAATACCACTTTGTAACTAACCTTTGCTCACTTAAATAACTTTACCCTACCGACATATTTTACTGCTAGGGACTGCTAACTTTTGTCCTAGCCTTATCTCTTTTTTAAAAATTTGGTCGGAGTAAACAAATACAGACAAGGACAAAATGTTTTCACTTATATTAAGCTGATAGACTTCAAGTTAATCCAGCTGCTACCAATGTTCTTGGGCAAAAGGTGCACCAGTTTGTATTGACAGTAATCTGAAAAAATTAAACAAACGCCTAAAAGAATTAAGACTTCATTGATCAATTACAGTCCAATAGAAGTTCATTTAAAGGCAGTAATGGATCCCAAAGTTTCCATTTGAGGAGGTTCAGTGAATCACTAATGCTCTAAGAGTTAAACAATAATGAAATTTCATTAGTCTTGGTTCAGTGGGACATTACAGTGTCCAAAAATGATCCCAAAGCTTTTTTGGATTGTTTTTTTTACTATTATTACAAAATACAAACACTGAATTCTGAATGAACCCTGCCAGATTAAAAGACACTGAAAATCGGCACAAATGTTGATTTTTTTTTTAGTCTGTTAATAAATCAAGGAAACAAATCTGTATCCTTAAACTTAGTAAAGCTACTATCACTGAACTCTGTGAAACTGTAAATAGACTGTGGTCATCCACACATGCAAACTGAAAGAAACTTCTACCAAAGCTGGTCCGTACCCTTCAACACCAACCTTTTCATCACATCCACCCCTGAGGGAAATTTAAGGGTAATGATAGCGGCCTTTTCATCCCCTTTCATGCGTGGGCCTGCTCTCCAGTCTGTAATCCAGCTGGGAGGAGGACTTACTGACTGACTGACTTACTAGATTAATAGTTTACCCTGCTTTGTGTTTTCTTTTAAATTAATTAAGAATATCAGCACTTTAAATTTTTTGTCTCCAAATGATGATATCACAGCGGGCTTGCTTTGTGTGGTGATCACGAGGAAAGTCTTAAAAAGTTAAATTTGTCGCTTATGAAACACAATGACGCCCTCTTGACACATTTCAAAGGGGAGTGATGTGAGTGTAATGACAGACAGATGTGAGTGCATGGATGCATCATGTGGGCTTTGTGCGGTAATAACACTATTTACACCATGCTTACTCTTCTTCGTTGCTGTTTGTGTTTGTATCCTGGAGCCACGGCCCATCAGAAAACAAAAGGCCTGAAGCATGGCGCCCTGACACATTCCTGTGGGTATTAGTCTGTGCTGTTGTAAAGGTTGACCTCTTTTGCATTGGTTTTTATGTGTTTTGTTTTGACACAGGTTTTTGAATCAACTAACAACATATCTGGCAGAACAGGTTCTCAAAGGCAGATACAGTTATTACAACATAGATCAAGCAACTGTGTGCTTTTAAATGTGACAATTACTTAACTCTTGAGAAAAAGTTATAAAAATAGCATTTAGATCACCATGGGAATGAGTAACATGCTCCTCTCTCCATCAACAGTTGATGTGCCTTTTAACAGTAGCCCTGCCTCATACACTGTAGCTTCTTATCATCTCTCTGTTTCCTCTCAGAAACCCAAACAATGCCAAACTGGGGAGGAGGCAACAAATGTGCAGCATGCCGTGGGACAGTTTACCACGCTGAGGAGGTGCAGTGCGACGGAAAGAGCTTCCATAAATGCTGTTATCTCTGCCGTAAGTACAGCTGGGACACCTACATATCTGTGCAAAGATCATATTTAAAGGATCTTTGCAGTGTTTTTATGTTTAAGCCAGGAAGCAGAGATGGAATTTAATTTTATCCCCTGCCAAAAGAGACCTCAAGCTTTTAGCATAAAGCCTGTGTTACAAACTGGGGTCCTGGAGTTTAAGAGACTTGTGCATTTACCAGGGACAGATGGTCCAAAAGAGACTATTCTGTAGCATTATAGGAAGTGTAGGATCCTCTGATTTGGAAGCTTGCTACATGCTAGGAACTAAAAGTTAGGGAATCTTCGCCTCTGCTGCCTGAAAACTTTTTTAACTTGTCTCTTGTGAGTCCCTGAGCTTTATGAAGGTGCATTACTAAATCGCCGGAATACCTCTTTAAACTGTTTTATTTTCATTCAGTAATGCACAAGTGATGAAAGATTGTTTCGAAATCTCTTGGTGATGTAACCTTTTTTTAGATTTTAGAATTTGCAACTTCAGAGAATCTCATAACAAGCTGTGTCCTCAAAAATGAAATCCTGGCAAACAGATATTGGGGGAAAAACTGTGATAAACATTCTGAAGAGTGTAATTTGAGCTTTTTGAACTGAATCACCTAAATCAAGCAGGGAGGTACGTCAGGCAGGCCTCGTAGTCAAAGCTCAAGCTGTCATTCAGCTGTCATGAGCTGCAGTCAGCTGATCAATCAGCCAGTGGCCAGCTGATCACCTCTTATGGCTTGGCTGGTTAAGTTAAGGCGCTTCATTTATACTGCTTTAGCTTGCCTATATTTGCTTTAATTTTCACTGTAGTGATCCTGACTAAACTAATGTAAATCAAAGATATAGAAAAAAATAAGACTTGAACAAACACCAGCACAACTTCCTAAGCTGACAAAAAAACATTTCAGAGGAAAATGCATTTGACATGTACTTTGAATGTTTAGTTTGGCCTATGTCCTATCTGTTAACTTAGACGGGTAGGATCCATGACCTTTCCTTTAAAATGTTTTGGCTTTAACGATGAGGAGCTGTCATGTCAGTGACTCAGACATCTCAGTAGCTGTTGCCTAAACATGTCAAAGGGCTTAAAGGTAATATTAATATAATACCTGCCAAGAATAAATATTACATCAGCTTGTGCTATTTGCATTTATAATACAGTCAATGACTTTTACTGCATGTGACTGTTTTTGCTGTGTGATGTCTTCAGTCTTCAGGTAGATAGGATCCAGGGATGAGTCAGGAAAAGGTTGGTGGACTCAGTTTCACCTCTACACAGCTCATCAAAGGGAGCTCCTGTGACATTTCTCTGACTGGTCATCGGTCATTGAGTTCACATCTCATTATTGTCAGTTTGTTGGAGGGGTGGGCGACGCGTCCTGCCTCTGAACTATCCGTGAAATGTCAGTGAATATGTCCCAGCAAAGGTCTTGCATAGAGACCAGTATTATACAAACACTTTTATTTGTTGCTATCAAGTAGAGACCAAAGCGATCCGAGCCACGAAGATGAGTTTATATTTTCCAGTGGTTTCTGTACAAAGGCGGCTTTGTCCGATGCTCGTACTGAGGAGATGATGAGTTTGAGGACTTGGTGTTCTTGGCTGTTGTTTGCCCTTTTCTCCAGTTTCCCAGTTTGACATTCACCATTTTTCTTTTCTGTGTATGAAAGGCAGCTGTATTGTGACAGAAATGACACACAGTAGCAAACAGGGCCTCATAATTCTCTTTGTATCCTAACTGTGGCTTTATATTCTGGATTTGTTTCTACTGTATGCCTGTGGCAACGCAAGGAGATTAATGATTCAACTGTAGCGGCATGGAACTGAAAATAATTATGACAAATACTCAAAGAAACCATAATTGCAACAAAGACGGTTAAGTAAAAGTTCAACTGGACTTGCAGAAATCTAAGAAGCGTGCAAAGCTTTTATTTTTTCAAAATGTTGTCTATGAGATCATAGAGGCGTGAGCGGATACATTGTCTTAAACCAGTATCAGACAGTCACAAAGTGCAGACCTGTGTGTGAAGAATTCAGCTAATCCCAGCAGTCAGTGTGCAGTCCAAAGCCTCTGAAACGCTTTTGTTATATCAAACAATGCATTCTTTGTACAAACCAGCCGACACTGATTTCTCTAAATGCTACTGTACTGTGCTACTTACAGTTTAATAAACTCAGCTGAAGTGGAACTAATGAAATGTATTTGTACCAATTCAAGTGCAAACAAATCAAATGAGGATGTGAGCTGAATTGTCTGCTGATGTTCAAGCACTAATAACAGTTGGAGTAAATTGTGTATGAACAATAGTTTAAAGGTGAAGATCTGTTACCTTAAAGGGTTTGAAGTGTCCGTTGAACTCAGTTGACGTGCAAAAAGTCATGAATTGAACAGGAGTCGAGAAAATTTTAAGTAGTAGGAGCACTTTAAGTTCAGTGAAAGTTAATATCTTATATTCTTCAACTAAAAGTTCATCTGCTTTTAGCAACAACACTTCAACAACTTTAGTTGACATTTCAAAACTTTCTATGTTTCAGATCTTCACCTTTTACCTACCAATTTTTTTCCCAAGGCTTCCACTTAAGCGGACCTTTCCAGCTCCATTTTTCACCCACACTTTAGTTTGACATTTCCATGTCAACTTTCCTGCTAAAATCCTCCTTATTGTGCAAGCCTAAGGTGAGGCTTGATTTAATGCTAACAGTTCAACTGAAACTTCTTTTCAACTGCCACTTTAACTTCTTACAGGAATTTAAACTCAGTTTGTCAAATGTTTCACATGTATATTTTGAGTGGCTTGTCCCTGTGATATTAGCATTTTTTAGTACAAATAATAACTTTACGGCATTGTACTGTTCTTCTTGAAACCATACGTAAGTTTTTCCCTCCGAGAGCATTTTAGCCACATTTTGATCAGGGGAAGATGCTGTATTTCTTTGTATGTCATTATTTTACTCTTTTAACTCCATTTCTCTCTGTGCCCTCAGAGGTCTGCAGGAAGGGCTTAGACAGCACCACATTGGCTATTCATGACCAGGAGATCTACTGCAAATCCTGCTACGGGAAGAAGTACGGCCCAAAAGGCTACGGCTATGGTCAGGGGGCGGGGACACTCAACATGGACCGAGGCGAGCGACTGGGAATCAAACACGAACAGTAAGTTGCACTGCTGCATGAGCACTAAATGTTATGTGGTATATTTTAAGTGTACAGGATGATTGTATACAGTATTGACATGCACAGGTGATGTTACCAATTACTAATTGTTTAACCAATGTGAATCCAGTTATGTTAAAGTATGGCTGTGTTTTTCAGAAATCATTTGATTGAAATTATATTTCATGGCCAGTGTGACTCGATGCAGTGAATCATTATTGCAATTAAATTCATCAATACTGCGCTGTTATTTAGAGTTAAGTTTTGCTTCTTCCTGTTTTTTTCTTGTTGTGCTTCTTAAGATCTGAGTTGACAACCATTCCAGCACGCAATGTTTCCATCTAATAAGAGAACAAAAAGGCTTAACATATTCTCATGTATTTAGATCCAGTTTAAATCCCCACAGCGCTGCTAGTAAGCAACAAAATTGTTAAATTTGAGTCATTTTTTTGCAATTTTTGAGATTTAATAAAATACAAAAGACAATCTGATTAGTCTAAATAAGAGATCATTCATCATACTTAATTGGACAAGTGGTTGCAGTGCGGTTAAAGATGTCAATGTGTAGAGATTCATAAGTTTTTGCTGCTCACTCTGACTGTGCTGTATTTTTTTCCATACAGCATGCTGCATTGAAAACAGTTCCCAAGTACAAGTAATGCTGTTGGTGTGACAAACTGTATGTCTAAATTCAATTAACACAGCAACCCAAGTTCATACTATGCATGGATGGACAGAAATAGTCTCCATCAGCTAAGTTGTAAATCAACAGTTATACCGAGCCACTATTGCAATGTCAGTTAAATGTGGAGTAATTGCACAAATTAACCTTATTGATGGAAACATCTAGCTTAAAATATGTTACCATTTATCTAACAGAATAAATGCCAATAAAGAGTCTGACAGGAAATGTGAAATGTGTGAGAATGGTTAACCTTAACCCCACCCATTCCTCATTTTCGCTATTTTTGAAGTGATTCACTCTTAGAGAACGGCCAATCAGAGTGATTTCTCCAACAGATAATGGCCAACTAATGCCAACTGTGTAGGACACACCATAAAAACTAGAGCCACAGACACTCACTGACAACCCAACAATTAGCTATGGCCAGCCATCGGCCTGGTGTGTCAGGGCGCTCACACTGCAAATGTGCATCCTTACATAAACATGACGTAAAAGCATTAGAAACAAACAAGAAAACACTAACCTGCTCATAGATCCTCAGGATGTTGAGGTGTTGAATGTTATGAAAGAGGTTATTATGTAACCAGCAGGATCCCGCTTTGGCTCGCCTCTGTCCTCTGTCACAATGGGCCTCATTCAGGGGCCACTGGGCCTGGCAGTCACCCTTCGATAAGCACCGCTCCAGGGCACCAGTTTGCCCTGCTCTCCCTTTCCCACCACTCGCTGAGAAGAGAGGGATAGCAAAGGTGTAGGATGGGCCAGGTTTTCCTGGTCTGTTTGTCTTTTGAAAATACTATTGCAATAGTTTCTAAAGTTTCTAAACAGATCCTCATTAATGTTTAACTGATACTTTAGTAAGCTATTTGCTGAGGCATGTATTACTGCAGGAGTCAATGTTCTGGGTCATACTTGGTTCATTATTAGTAAATGAGTAAATGTTTCCACAAGTAAAGAGGAGGTTCTCATACAAAAAGAACAATCTGAAGAGGGACTGTTTCCAATGGCTTTTGTGTTTTTAGTTATGTTTCAGAGTCCAATTTCCTTCCAAAATCAAGATGTCCAACACTTCAAAAAGTCTTTTTATAGAATCATCCGTAAAAACTCTGTAATGATGTTATTTACTTTTTATAGAAGCAGCATCAGCCTTAAGATTGCGAAATTATGTGATTTGAGACAATAATATATAGATATTAGTGTATTATAGTTTTTGTTGTAATTCTTTTTTTTGAAACAGCTTTTCATATGTTTTATATGTATATTTTTTTCCCAGGACACACACTCACAGACCGACCACCAATCCCAACCCTTCCAAATTTGCTCAGAAGTTTGGAGGATCAGAGAAATGTGCTCGCTGTGGAGACTCTGTGTATGCAGCTGAGAAGATCATGGGAGCAGGCAAGGTGAGAGTTTCATCTGAAGAAAAACTCAGCATTAGCAAAATGACATGAGGCCAGGGAGCAGTTAATAAACAAATACTGACTATTTTATGAGATAAATAGGTCAACATTAAAAAGTCCAAAGCTCCTCTTCCTTTTAAATTCTTCATTATTTTAACTTTTTACCTACAGGATCGGCACAAGGCTAATATGACTGATTTTAACAGCTGCAGCTGCATTTTTTTGGTCAATTGAGGGTGGCTTTTTAGTTTTATGTCACACTATTATACTATTATACCTATTAAATATCATTATGTGCACATTTTCCCTCCATCATATTAGCGGGCTGATTTTAACTTTTAGCTTTTAGCTCAGTGGGCCTAAGTACCGTATGGCTGTGAGGTCTTTCTGATTTTACTGATTTAAATAATAAATGTTCAAAATTGTTGACATAAATGTTGACAATTTTCAAATATTCATTTATAGTTTGGATCATTGTTCACCCCTATGTGCAGAGTACAGTAAATAAAGTGACAGAGAAGCCAGAGGGACGTGTTTCGTGTAAAACACACACTTTGGTTACATTATGCACTGTGAGGGGTTTTGGCTGAGGCATCTGCCCAGATTTCACTAATGAAGCCAAGTTAACAAAATTTTAACTCTTTGTAAGTTGACAACACATTTTTTTCAATATAACAGTATTGGAGAGTGTACAAATAGGCTGCACCTTATAATCTGGTCTTCTACCACCTACTTAGTGTGCACCTAGGTTTTTCTTGTCAACACTTAATTGAAATGAATGTCCAAGAGAACTGTAGCTGAAGTGTGAAAACAACAGGCTGAAAACTCACTGTTCACATGTGAACCCTGTTTCTAACTTTGCTCATTTTACATGATTCAGCTCCAGCAGACAATTAAACCTCTAACTCAAGCAGTGTTGGTTCCTTGAAGCTCACAGGACCGCAGTCTACATCACAAACCACACAAAGTGAAACTTGTTTGACCGGATTGAACACACATGGTTTTTTACAGTGCGGAACCACATGCAGGAGGTTTGGTCTGGTCTCTTCTAATGAGAGAACGCAAATCCCGTTTGTCTGATTGAAGTCACTCCATAACGTTTAGATGAGGACAGCTGGCATTAATCCACCAGGCTGTGTGGACATTGAGGTTCTGGTAGTTGTTGTTGACGTGCAGATTTACAGTAGATGAAGTCATGAGGATGTTTAGCTCTGAGGATGAACATGAGTTAGTCTCCAAACAGATGCTCACATAAAAACCTGTCCGCAGAGGAGCTGAGGTTTGTGCTCTGAGCATTTCTGTTTCCTTTAAAACAGGGAGTGGACCGTTTCCTGTCTCTGATCACATGTGGATTCACACATGAGCTGATTTATTGTGGGTGAAGTCATCTGACGGAGAGTTGTTAATGTGTTTCCTAATGGGAGGAAATCTATGTGAGACTCCCCTCTTTGCCTATTATTTTCAGTGTAATGAAAACATGCCCAGGGCAAATGAGAACTGAGCTGCTTTGATGAAGAACTGTTGAAAAATGCTCTGCAAAACATATGCAGTTATCAGCTGTAAATAACTGCAAACATATAATCCTTTTTGTTGGTCAAGTTTTGTTTCGACCCTGTCAAAACCTGACAGTTTAAGGAAGATTTAGCATTAAAGCATAAAGACAGGTATGAGCAGCTGCTACTGTGGGTAGATTATTAAAATTCTCTCTCTCTCCTCATAGCCTTGGCATAAGAACTGCTTCCGATGTGCAAAATGTGGCAAGAGCCTGGAGTCCACAACTCAGACTGAGAAAGATGGAGAAATCTACTGCAAAGGTGAGATAAAACATCTAGGATGAAACTAAATATGTTGTATTTTATTACAGCTTTTTTATTCCTAACAGATTACTGTCATTACTTAGATTTCACAGAGAGACTCATAACACAGAGATAACATCTGCATTGGCTGACATGTGTTGCCAAAGCAAAAGTAGAATTAATCCACCGTGCAACACTCTCACAGGGACATGAGGAAATGCTGTAGAGTGATCCAGCACAAATGTTCTCACTTTAACATCCATTAATGAGTTACATATTAAGTTTACTTTATTTCTCGACATAAAAGGCTCTAAATTCACTCAAACTATGGTCCTACAATGAAACATATACAAAACTAGCATGGAAACTTTACATTTTCATGCTCCACAGAGTACAAATTGACTTCTGACTTGACCTCTGACTTTGCTGTACCTCTAGTGCTACCATGAAGCTGACATATAGATTCAAATGAGATGTCTCAACAACTATGCCATAAAATGTTTCATACACATTTATGAGCCACTCAAGTTGAACAATAAAAAACTTCTGATCTGGAGCCATCATCCCACAAGGTTTCAATTTGTCCAAGGCTCTTATTTATGACCCATCACTTAAAAGTCTGACATTTCAATCAGCATCACATGTACTTTGTTTCTTAGGTTACTGACGTTGGCAATAGAATTGTGGCATCTGCAGAAGCTGAGCCAAACATAAATCTTTCACCTTACCAAGATGCGAAAAGAAAATGCAAAAAAAACCAAAAAACCTCAAGGCTCAGCTGATTGCTGATTGTCATGAGAATGCTGACAGAGTACAAACAGGCTATGTGCCCTGAAATATGATCTTATCTTAAAGAGTGTGCCCCTGTATCTCTTGGCTGGTTTTTACCTACAAAGTTGATAACGTCCACATATGCTGATTAGCAAATGCTAACACGCTAAACTAAAATGGTCGAGGTGGTAAATATTTTCCCTTCAAGGTCACCAAAGACTTGCTTATGTGGGAATTACTGTCCATTGTTGGGTCTTTGTAAATTATAGTGTGATCTAGAGCTGCTGTGTATGTAAAACGTCATGAGACAACTTATGGTGTGATTTGGCACTGTATGAATACAACTGACTTGACTTGACCAACTAAACACCAGCATGTAACCAACATTATTGTTGGTCTATGTTAATGTTAGCATTTAGCTCAAAGCACCACTGTTGAGGCAAGTTAAGCAGCTTAGTTGCTAACACAGCTGTAAACTCTTATTTTCGCTGTTTTTCACTTCTGATTAGACCAATTAACCTTTAAAAGCCAAACAGTCATTATCAAACTTTCTAAGTCAGGTTCAGATGAAAGAAAACACACTGTGGGAACATTGTAATCAAATTGAGAGTAAAACCTGATCAAAACGGTATGAATGGAACACAATCAGCGACCAGGTGGGAGCTGTGTTTGAACCCAAGTTTTATCAAACAGGCAAATCTGACCTGCTAGATTTACGTGATGACATAAACTGATTAACTTTCTATTCCCAAATATTGACCCGTAAATAACAAGTTTACAGCATTATGCTGAGAGGAGTCACAACTTGCAGCTTATGTGATTATATCAGCACAACAGACCTGGATGGACTGGCTCTGAAACACACACACACACATACACAGGCTCTTGTACTCACAGTGGTGATGAGTGTGTCAGTTTGGCGGGACGACACTGGCTTTGTCAGGCTAACAGAGTTGCTTGCTGTCCCAGAGTTCAGTTGGCAGAAACATGTGCAGTCTGACCTCCACAGTACCTCTTCTTCTTCTCATCAGCACAATGAGAGGTTTGGTTAAACAGGACATACACAGAGACACACATACAGACATGTAAACACACAGACATCAGCTGATGCTTGTTTGCTGATTGTCATAATGGAACCTGTGCTGACGGAGAGGAATGTTGCTCCTCAGCTCCGAACCCAAAAGGTCAGACCCTGCTGCTGCTACCAATCAAGGGATTTGAGACATCCTGGCTCTGTCTGAGCAGCAGCTGGATATTGTTTCTCTCATCAGTAACATTTTAAAGACATATTTGAATGGCAGACCTGGGAGGTCGTGTTTGCAAAAAAAAAAAAGTTAAAGCAATTTCCTAAAACTTTTGGTAAAATAATCCAGAAGTGGTTTTCAGAATAAAAGTCAGAAATTCTGCTCCTTGTTGTTTGACCACCAACCTTAGTAATCAGCTTATTTTAGACCCGTTTATCTCACATGTTGATGTGAGATAAACGGGTCAGTGTTAGAGCTGGGAAACTGCTCACAGACACACAGGTGTTTCACATTCTGTCAGATTAGATCTCTGCTCGGAGGTGGGGGGGGTTGTGGGAAAAGCTGTGCAGGAATTTTATGCAAACAGCTCCAGCTCATCTCACAACACTGGAAGCACTTGCCGTTCAGTGGGAATTGGTTTGTTGTGCTCTGAGAACCAAAGTCAAGTCAATTTTATAGTTAAATATTAAAAGCAACATCTGTTTCCAGACAGAGCAACATGGCTCCAAGATGTGGAGGAAAGCAGGCTGATAAAGAATTTTTATTTGACACCAAAATAAATAAAATAGTGGATCTTAATAAAAAAAACATGTGCACTTTGTTTCAAAGCTATGAGATTTAGTGAGACATTTAATAAAAGATGAACACTTGTTTGTCAAGACAAATTGTGTTATATGACAAAGCAAACTGTGTAACTTTAGATTGCAAAAATGTTTTGAGTCTATAGTTAATGTAAGAGACAAAGATGTTTGTGTGGCCAGTGAAATCTGCTGTTTTATCACTGAAACTGGACAGTATAGACTATTGCTGCTGATACCACATTCGCTTTGTTTGACAGATGAAAAAGATATGCATATTTATATCAGATAGTGTTAACACTTACTATTACATAAATTATAAAATACCACCATATTTCACATACTAGTGAGGTTTCCTCTACCTTTGTGAAAGCTTGACTCAGCAACAATAAATCCTCTTCTTCCTCCTCTACCCAGTTTTTCACACAATGGGCAATTTACTGCCATCTCCTGCATGCCAGTAAACTGCAACGATGAAATTTTGGAACAAAATTGGCAGCTCCTTCACCTTTATTTCTCTCTCTCTTCCTCCACAGCTTGTTACGCCAAGAACTTCGGGCCCAAAGGCTTTGGTTATGGCCAAGGAGCCGGTGCTCTGGTTCACGCTCAGTGATGACTGAACCGAATCACTTACAATCACAACTTTATACATTCCTCTATTCAACATGAACATCAACCAGCCCTTTCTTTTTGTGTTTTTTTTCACCCTCAAATGCTTTCATGTTGATGTAGGTGCTCATGATGCAAAATAAAAACGTTAACAAACCAAACCACTTTTTCACATTTGACTGTATTTTATTATTAAAGCCATTAAAACTGAACCATGCCCATATGTTTACATCTGAAGCGGAGTTACAGTGATGTCTGAAGGTGGGCAGAGAGGCACTGGAAATGATTATGTGCTTTATCTTTTTTTACTTTATTATCCTATATGGTGAGGTGAGGGGGGGGACAGAACAGAGACTTGTTCGGCTGCTGGAAGAACTGGTGAGGACTGAAATAGCTTTGAGTTCATGTCCTAGATGAGCTTGGAGTGCTGAACTCTGCCCTAAAAAAACAAAAAAAAACACTCACCAACACTTACCTCCTGTCACTTAAAAGGCATTTTTCAGAACACAAGTGGTTAGTTAATGGTACTGATATGAAATCCACAGCCAAGTCATGAGCTTTAAACCTTTATAGCACACAAGACAAAGCTGCTGTGTGTGTGTGTGTGTGTGGTCTTTGTAGGGCAGAAGTGACATCAGTGGTTGGTTAGCAAGATTGGGGAGTGAAATGTGGAAATGACGACATAACCGTCCCCTTCTGATGATGCAAACAAGAGGCCCAAAAGTTTTCGGAGGCCCTTATGTAATATAACCTCCCTCTATCCTTTAAACTATTGCATGATCACATTTCAGCTTTTAGAAAACAAACAAAAAAAATTGGCGTCTGCCTTAGTTCTCTAGTGTCTTTGCTTTACAATTTGTACATCCAGTGGTATAACAAACCCAGCGGTATATGACACAGAAATAAAAAAGAAATTAACCCTTTAGGATGGAACAAGCATGGAACATTCAAATATATTACACACTTGCACAGGAGGGCCTGACTGGAAATCTGGCGACCTGAAAGAAAAACTTCCACTAAACACACTGGATTTGAGAGAAAGAAATAAAAAAAAAACAAAAACAAAAAAAAAAAACCAAAACAGACAAATGAACGTTATGCAGAAAAGTACTTGCAAATACTTAACATTCACTATATACAGACACGTGGCTTGCCGGGCTGTCACCATGGTGATGACGATGGGGGTCAGGTCGGCAGGGGACGGCGAGAGCCCAGCTGTCCCAAGCATCGCACATGCAGTGGAGTTTCTTGGCGGGGGGAAATTTAGGGTATTCGGGGGTTTAAAATGCCTATAGACAGCAGTGTCGGACATCACGAAAAAGCTACAGTCATACACTTTGAGAGTATAGTCACTTGATCTTCTTCTTTCCGTTTGGTTGGAAGAAATCTCCAATCTCATTAAAAAAAAACAAACAAACAAACAAAAAAAATTTCCAGGAGCAACTTTGACTAACACTGACGAAAAGAAAATAGTTACAGAGAAAGATATCGTTTATGTACAGATGCACATTCTTTACACTTCAGTCCATCCTGCTGCTGCTGCTGCTGTGAAGCCGAGTGCGCTGGGGTCCAGACAGGAAGTGATGGGAGTGGGCCATGTCTGATTTGCCCCTCCTCCTCCTCTCTGTAAACAATGGAAGCGTCGGTGTGAAGCGGCGCTGCTGGGCCCTTGTGTTCAGTAACGGCCAAAAAAACCCCAAAAAACGAAAAAACAAACAAAAAAAAATTGCTAAAAAAACCCCCAAAACGATCAGTGCAATGTTGTAGGCAGACAAAAAGACAAAACAAATAAGACTTTACAGCTTTTTGAGAAAAACACACACATGGAATGAACCTTCTTGTAAACTCGTCTGTCCCTCTGCTGCATTCTCTTTTCTTACACTCAACTCTGTTGTTAATAAATACACTCGCTGTACCTGTCTACGAAAGTTCCCGGGCAAACAGCTACAGGTACTTGTTCAATAACTTTTTTCTCATAAAAACCTACTCAGCTAAAATGATGTGAAATGTAAAAATGATGGCGCTAGAACATAGTTACTTTTTCTATAAATAGTTTTAAAATAAATATACCTGTATCACATTGTCTGTAGGATATTTTCTGTCACGGCTACAGTGGTGAAGCACCGGAGGAGTCCCAAAACACACACTTAATCCTGCGTTATTACTTGGTCAATAAAACTCCCTCAGTGGATGCAGCTTTATTCCAGCAGGTGAGAAGTTGGGACTCCTCCAGCAGCTCCAACACTTTCCTCTGATAAGTTCAACTATGTTGGCAAATCCTCATCAGCTGGACTCAAAATTCATCACGGTGCAAAATCAAGACCTTACAAAGACCTTCCCTTATCTCTGTTATACTCAGGAACAAATTCATGTTTTAAAAAAAAAACAGAAAACAAAAAATCTTTCCTTCAGTTTTCATGGCCACCACAGTTATTTATCACAAGAACAGTAAAGTTCCCAAACCAATTAAAAAAAAAAAAAAAAATACATACAGGGCACATCAACAGGGACACCATAAATAAGGATATAAAGTGGGAGGGGAAAAGGATGATACTGCCACATTATGATGCTGCTGTCTCTGCAGCGTCACGTCTCAGATACAAACAGAAGAGCTTTTATTCTGAAATTCCTCTCATCCGTCGGCCTCTCCTCTCCATTTGTGCCTGGCAGCATCGCACCGTCCAAAGGGCTCGGGAGAAGAGACGAGGTGGAGGGGTTTGATAGCAGTGGAGGTACAGTAATGAAGTTTGATGTTGTAGAATAGTAGTAGTAATAGTAATAGTAGTAAAGGTGGTGGTTGGGGGGGGGCGGAGGGACAGGGCGGGGTTGTTGGTGTGGTGTTTCCCCGTAACAGCATGCTAGTCCTGGCTGATTTTTTTTTTTCCAAAGTCTTTTTAATCGGTGAGGGAGAGATGGTCCAAAAAAAGCGGGCGCTCCCGAGAACAACATCGCTCCGATATGAACGGTGGTGGGGAGGGTGGGGAGGGTTATCCTTCCAAACTTCCTTCCACCTGGCGGCGTTTGACTCCCCCTCCTGCCTGCGACCCCCCTCCCCAACTCCTTCTCCTTCCTTCTCTACACCAGCTGGTAGCCTGAGCCAGACGTCTGGTCGTATTCTATTGTGTACTGCGTGGTCCAGTCCACCGTCACAGGCCGCATCAGACCGCAGCAGCGGATCTCGAAGAAATCTATGAGGTTTCTGAAGCAGCCGTGGCTGGAGACGCACAGGGAGAGAGAACAGAGAGAGAACCGAGCGATGTTCAGTGAGACAAAACATGAGTGGCATCAGTGTAAGGTAACATGGAAGCAGGTTTTCTTTGCTGTAAACATTCCTCATGTTCATTATCACCACTAATGACAGGTGTGCACAAGATGATTTTAAATCTCTGATTAATTTAAAAAACTGGGAAACATTTGACTATTTTTAAATGGTCAAAAACCAGAGCTGTGAGAGTTCAGAAAAACTTGATAAATTTTTGCTTTAGAAAAACAAACAAACATGAAGGCTGTCTGTAATAGTGAGCTGGTTGCACTTCTTTGAGCTCTTTTCTACCGCAGATAAAAAAAGAACGTGTACAGAGTCGAGATGGAGTCAACTTGGCTTATACATTTTGCAGCACAAGCAGGAGGTAATGTTTAATTCGTTCTCAAATGGAGCTTGTGCAAGCTAATGCTACAAGCTAACGAGTACGCTATATCTAGTTGGTGGTCCTCAAGATCAGCTTGCTTATGGCGTTTTAGCTCAATATCTATTGCTGTTATATGGGCAAATCAGACTTTATCTCCCTGATTATCCTCTAATGTGAGGCCAGCTTAACAAATCCTGTTGTTTCTATTTCTTTATGGCTATCTCATTTATATCAATCAGTTTGGGCTGAAACAGAAAACTCATTCTTGTATTATCTAGTATAGTTCAATGTCATCTAAGCCTAAACCTATGCTGATTGATTATAAAGCAACAATTATCACTTCTCTAAAATGGTCTCAACAATCACCGAACACTCCAACTTTCATGAAATATGGATTTTTTAAATTCTTTTTTGAACTGGACTTGAACTTTAGTTTTTTTTTTTCTTAAGCAAGGTTGTTACTAGTTTTTAATACTGTTAACACAACATATGAAATTCCCTGCTCCCTAATTGTATCAAGGAGGAAACAGCAATCTCTGGTGATAGTATAAAACCTGAGCAATCATAAACAAGAGCATCTGCCTTTTTAAGTGCCAGAACAGATAAGTGAGAGTGTATTTCCTAATTTAAATGCTCATTTTGGGTAAACTAATCCTTTAATGTTCTCAGTAAACCTGCTAAAATAATGAGATTCAGCTCTGAGAAGTGAACAAATATGAGAGGATCATTTACTTGAAGGGGCTTTCGATGGACGTGGCTGTGACTTTAAAGTGCTTGTATCTCCGTGCGTTCATCCTCTCATTGGTTGTGATTCCCAAAGCGGCGATCTAAGAGAAAGTAAAAGAGGTCAGCCCACATTCCAGAGAACAAGATTTCATGCTTATATATTAAAATCCCTATGGTTCATTATAGTTTTCAGTGTTTTGAGTGTGTCTTAAAAGTGTATAAGAGTGAAGTGTAAACTTGTATCAAATGACCTGGTAGAGCTGACACATGATGAGCACCGCCACCCACATAAAGTGGAAGACGCTGTTTAAGAACATCCAGAACATCCAGGGAGAACAAGAGGCGATCTGGGTCAGATAGAGCCAGAAACCATCCTTAGCATAAGTGGTGGCGCAGTGGATCCTCCAATCTGAGGGGAAAGAGTGAGAGGTGAAAGAGTGGAACGAGTGAAGAAATAAATAAGGGGGAGCTTTTTAAGTGTTTTCTACTTACAGGAAATGCAGCCGTACATCATCCAGCAGATCATGCAGAGCAGGAAGAACAGATAACCCATGAAGTAGCGGTGATTCCCACTTCCTATAAATAAAAACAAACATGTCAGGTATCAGGCTCATCACTGTAGTTTGTTGTTTAGGTTAGATTAGACAATTGAAGGGGATGTGAGGTGGAAATAAACGCTTAACTCGCTGCTTAATAGTGGATTTAATGTTTAGCAAGTAATCTTTCCATATTCATTTTAGTTAGCATGCTAACATTCGCTCATTATGAACTGAAACAAACAAGACACTGCCATCCATAGAGCCCCACTGCCAGCATGACTAACAAGACCTGTGTAATGAAGTTACTGTTCAATACACAAATTTATGCAGATGGGTGCAAATTAAAGATCTTAACAGCAGGAGAGATAACAGAGGATGACTGCTGACAGGACCAGGTGGCTCAGTATCATGCTGTCAAAAGACATGTATGTCCTGAAGACTGTTTTTGCTTCCTTGAGTCAAATTTAAGACAAGTATTTAATTTCTTTTAAAAAGAACAGTCTCTTTTCACAATGAAAATACTTGAAAATACAACCATACTGTAGGTTTTACAGTACAAGCAGGTTTGATGAGGAGATGAAATACCAGGAAACAGAAGGTTCCTTGTGGAGTTTTGGACTTTAAGCAGCTCTACAAAGCTGGTTTACTTAATTGCTCCCTGTTTTGCTTATCATGCACATGTATGCATTTACTTTTGCATCACTTCTGTGTGACGTGATACATGTTTCTATGAACAGCTTGACAGTATTCTACTGATCAACAGGTGGTAACAAGCCGAGAAACTCATCAATGAGACAGCAAAGACAGGGAAAAGACTGCTAGCTAGTAAACCTGGATGTAAGCAAAACAAAAATATACAAAAAAATCAAATGTTTTTTTTAAAAGATGCAGTTCTTGACACATTGGATAGGTCTGAGGGACAGTTTTGGTGAGTAACACTGGACATAAACTGTAGGACAGTTCGTTTTATTACAACAAACATGCTGCAATTCTAAGCCTGCTACTTCCCTCTGAGGGATGATGTACGGCACAAAGAAACTCAAAACCGCATCAAAGACCATTGTGTTTAAGATAATTTAAAACCTCTTTTTAAAGCCTCTTTTCAGGTCCCTGGTCCCGGTGGTCATGACGTGGGGCTTTTTGTTTGTTCAGACGGTTTCCACAAATTTAAAGCTTCTTCCTGACCTCCTGCTTCTAACATGGATGTGCTAAAAGACCCCTGCACGTCTTCCTCCGTCCACTGTCTCCAGTCTGCTTCACAGACGCCATCTGTCACAGTACTGAACACACAACTTCCTTTACAATATAATTCCCTTCATTTCCTGCATCTTAACCATAAAAGTCTTTCTTCTCCATTAAGTTGTGGTTCTGTCATCATGTTTCATCCTGAAAGCTCCTCAATGCTCAGACTTGTTTGCTGTAAGATGTTTGGTATAAGTCCTCTAAGGCTTAAATGTTCTACAGACTTTATATCATATCCTACCTTACTTGTTTTAGAGTTTTTCACTGTAGTTTTATCACTGAAAATGAATCTCCACATGGCAACATTTAATCATGTACTCTGAGAGGCAGGAGGGGAGATGGACAGTTGGCCAACAGGAAATACAATTATACATCATTTGTAAAGCAATAACCATAATCTTTTTTAGTCATAATCTGGTGTAGATCTCAAGAGTATTCATTAAATGTTTCCCTTCTTACTCAGATTTTCACCCAGAGAACTAATTAAAAGCAGAACATTCAGTCAGGACACATGCTGCTTCTGAAAGTGGAATATGGAGCTGATAAACAACAACAGGCCACAGCTCTGTGTGGGGATCACAAATAAGAGCAGCCTGTTGTTTGGAAGGCCATGTGTCGCTGACAAATCTGCAGTGTTGTTAACATACCAACACAGTTTCCCACCCAGGGACAGTGGTGGTCAAACTTGGCGATGCAGCGGTTGCACACGGCGCAGTGTTTGGACCTGATGGGCTTCCGTATCTGTAAGGCAAGAGTCATGCAAGCATTAAAAGTTGTATTATTTAATTGGTGATATCCTCTGTAAGTATAATCAATTTCTTTTACGAGAAAAGTCAGAATTTACCAAGCAGGTGCTGCAGAATATGCTCAGATCCAGGCTGCCTGTCTCTGCCAGCTCCACAATTGTCTGGAGGAAGGAAACAAGAAAACAAAAGCGGGATTTAAAATAAGCAAACAAAAGACATGGAAAAAAAATGAACAACTGAGAAATTCATTCCGCCAAGGTCTATTTGGCACCACAACAAAAGACCTACTGACAGTGCACCAACCGAGGCTGGGATTTCCAGCTGAGCGATCACACTGGAAGCTCGGCTGGTTCATGATGAACTGGGACAAAAGCTACTATGGGATTTACAGTTTAATTTACTGTTTGTTTCAGTTTTTCAGGCAAAACACTTTTCATAAGGGGTTTGTTATTTATCTAATTTGCACAAATAACATTTTTTTTCCCTTTTCTGTGTTCTTATCAGTTTGCTTTTGCAGCTTATCTCTGTGCAAATAAACTAGAGCTACAACAATCCTGGAGGAGAACAAGAGGTGGAAGGAGATCCTCTGCAGGGAGAGGAAGGCTTTGAAGCCTTTGGTCTGAGGTGGCTAAGCAGCTTTGACAGTGGTGAGTCCTGCACTTTGCTAACAATGCAGGTTATATTTAGATCTTCATCAATCACAGGGCCTCTCTGTCCTTCATTACAGTGTGATAATGAAGGACAGAGAGGCTGGGAGGAGAGAAGAGTTGTGACAATGGGCAACAGGACAGAGGATAACAGAGTAACATCACACGTGATGTGAGGATACAGTTCACATTAAAACATGGCTAACAAGCATGTGATCAGAAAGCCTAGTTTGTGGTTTAAATGCAAAAAAGATCATCATTAGGCTTTAAATATCTGCTCAAAGAAAATACTCTCTTATTCTTCCTGTATTGTTACCTTTTTCTTCTGCTCCTCTGATGCTTTGATGATTCCTGGGTCAGACTTCCAGGATTTGCCAAAGTTATAGAACAGAGCCAGGGTGTTTATCAGGAAGGGCACATGGACAGTGGCAAAGGGGAGATGTGCAACAAGGTTAAGGAAAAGAGATAGTGGAATAACAACCTTTTGTTTTCCTGTTTTGTTTTTTTTTAAACAGAGGTCTATTAAGCAGTAGGTTTTCAGTACAGTCACATTCTGTTAATTTTAACCACAGTACAGTGAAAAAAAATGCTTGTCTTACTCCAGGAACTTGACTGAGAGTCATCGTGTTTTAAAGTGTTCTTCACAGTAATTCACAGTACACACTAAAGAAATGCAGATATGTGCACACGATAGGAATTTTTAACTAGGCATATTTGCTTTGCTGTGAATAAATATATATCATCATACTTTTTTTTTGCTTACACCCCCAAAGTAGAGTTTTAAAACACTTAGCTTCGATACAGACTGACAGACGGTAGACTGGCTCTGTCCAAAGGTAACAAGTATGTTTGCTATAAAAAAAAATCATTCACTAAGGTTCTTGTATTATTACTAAGCAGTTTCTCATAAACATAAGCAGCTAAATGATGTAATAAAGACAAAAAGTATGTGTGCATCTGGGATCTCCATCAGGAATATGCAGGAGAAACACTTGGCTATAGACTATAGATTGTTCTCAAAACACCTCAAAACAAATGCCAATGAAACTATTTCCTGTCTGATTAATACAATGATGTCAATGTTTGTAAAATTTCACTTCATAGGAACTTGACTAATGGCCATGTGGTGATGCAGAGAGCTGCTGTGTCTCATCTCAACTTACTGAAGAATCATTTCAGAGTGTCGCAATGGCTCATCAAGACTTCCTTCCATGAATACATACAGCATGTGCAGACAGCTTTGGAGTAGCTTTGTAAAGACTGCAACTGATTACACTGAGAGTCAGTCATGCAGGTGTGCATGAGTCAGCTGAATCCCACAGGACGCCAGCCAAGTGACACTGAGAGGCCCAGACAGCAAAAGTCTCCCTCAACCATCTTTGCTAATATGTGACTACAACATCACTGAGGATCAGATAGTGAAACAACACAGAGGAAGAGTATTTTTAAAAAAAAAAAAAACTGAGGTTTTACATGAACAGCAGTGATCAGAAGTGCTGCATCATGACACTACTGCATATTGCAAGATCACAACTTTAAGTGTTATTACTCAGACGATGCATTATGTTACAAGTGCCATTTTTAAAATACCCTTTTCAAGGTAAGCTGTTTCAGAAGGGGGCTATGCTACTACTCTGTGGATAAAACATTTAGAATAAAAGTGACATTCCACCATGTGCAAAAATCTCATTCTCCTTCAATAAAAGATTTAAGAGAGAGTGCTGGCAAACCACAAAATCCCATTTGTGGAAGACATGTGTTCCACTAATGTGTTTGTTCGAATCACTTTCTACGTTTAAAATGAAACACCTGCACAGTTACTATTACAAGTTAATAAATGCCAAAGCTATATATAGAAGCCAGCTGAATCTCTCAGGTTTTCACAATGTGAGAAACAATATTTATACCAAGTGCAGACTAAAGACATGCTAGTGGCTCCTAAGCACATAAATCATTGGGCTAAGGGCTAATATCAGAATGTTAATATACTCTTACTGCTTACACACAGATGTTCTGCAGTTATGATGCTTACCATGTTCACCATCTGAGAGTAAAGAGTTGGTTAACCTGCTAATGTAAAATGCTAACATATTTTAATAAGCACTAAACATTAAGTGTAGTTAAGACGGATGAAAGTAACCTTAGTTTTGCAGAAAGAACACACTAAGCATATAAAGTAGAATACTGCACAAATTTAGATTATGACCCGACGATAGTGCTAGACAAAAAGTCATCATCACAGATGTTAAATTTTATTTAGAGGAGAATTTAAATGTCTGGACCAAATTTGATATCAGACCAAAGTGGTGGACAATGTGGCTAATCAAAACTCCCTCCAAAAACTATTTATCTTATTATCTCCACCAAACTGGATAATGCTCTGCCCCATGATGTCAATACTCTTCACTCTTGCTAAACTACAGGGATTAGGCCTAACTATGCAAGCCATTTTGTACTATATACTTTATTACTGACAAAACTGTGGGATCAGTATTGCTGAGCACAATTCATGTGGACTTTAGACATAAAAAGTTACACCAAATCCAACACAAAACAAATTGTGCTTGAACTATACCACAAGCAAAAAGAAAACAAGTTACCAAAAACATGCTTTGTTTTCTGATCAGTAAAAGCTGATCTTCCATTTTGCAGAAATGACTTCACTGGAGAGCATATTCCTTGCCCTGACACAGAGAGAGGGTCTCTTAATGTCCGTAAAGATCACATGAGATCATTGATCTTCATAAGTATCCATAAAGAACTGGGTGCTGACATTATACCTTGCTGAAACTGATAATTAAAACACTCTCTAAAGTGCTTTAACGCTCATCTAACTCAGTGACCAGTGGGGCTGCAGAGACCATGCCAGTGATCAATGCAACTCATCTGACAAATGGGTTTCAATGCTTCCTCAGGGAGAGACGTTCAACACCTCCTGCTAGCACCCATTTATCTTTCCATGGGCTGAGTGTGGAGATGTGTTTGACAAGGTTTCACCACATGGATGACAACAGAGGCTGAGCCAGAGGGCCACAGACAGATTTATCAGAGTGGCGTTCAACAACCGCAACAATTTGCAGACATGCCATAGTGAAATTAATGCTACAACAGTACAGTGCAAAATTCCAAGGGTATTTCACGATGGTGACGTCGGATGTTGAGTCAAAAAAACAAAATGTATAGTAAATTTGGTAAAGCTGTACTGAACGGTTTGAGCTTCAAAGTTATAATTTAACACTGATATTCACATTCTAAATCAACCTTTAAATATGTAAACTGGTGTCACAGGGGCATTGCAGAATGTGGAGTAACAAAGTGAAGCCGAGGGACAAACACTGACAGAAAGCTGCTTAGAGACAGAGTTTTGGAGGAGAGAGCAGAGGGCAGACCAGAGCTTCTGGTGGAATAAACACCCAGAATCAATCCACACGAGAGGGCTTAAAGTTGTTGTTGTTTTCATTTGTGTGATTAAAATGTGGATTTATCTTCACTTCATCCTGTCTGCAGAGAGTTGGAAGTTTCTAATTAGGTTCTCTTAATAAACTACTTTTGGGGAAATTTGTTTCTCTTTATAACTGTGCGTGGAAGAGAACAAGAAACAATTGGAAGGAAATAAAGAATCAGAGTCTCTTGAGTGCTTTTTAAATTCAGAACACAGAAAACACACACTAACATATGACCTTGGTGCTTGTTCTTTCTCGCTGGCTTAAGGCTAATTTACAGTTTGTTGCTCTTTAAGGCAAAAGAAGCTTAAGTATGGCAAGGCTGATATTTTTTAGTTTTAGTTTTAGTAGTCATAAAATATGGCTTCAGACATTAAAAGTTTAATTTAAAACCTTTCACTAAAGGTCTGAGTATAAAAAAATTGACATTTGATACAGGCCTAGATATTGGAAAGGGTCCTCCAAAGCTTTAGTTTTTTCATCATTCACCAATTTGTTATTTCCACAAGTCCACCTGCTGGAAATGCATTTACGAGCAAAGTCTATTGAGGAAAATATGATCTGACTGTGGGAAAGCCAAAAGAGTACCTTCATGCTGTTCCACCCTTGTCATTTGATCTGATTTCAACCACAGGCCTGAGGAGGATAATGAGCTCACAATGGCAGAAACTGGGTCAGAACTGAGGGCTAAAATGATTTAACCTGGAAAGCAGAACAAAGCTTTGCAAAATACTACAATGATACTGCTGAAACAAAGGCCTGATGAAAAAAGTGGAACACAGAGACTGAAAATACCTTGATTACTTTTAAATAATTTACTGGAAATATTACCTAAAACAGCAAAAAGTGAAATGGAAGTGCCTGCTTAAACATTTGACCAGATATTCAGGCCAGGGCACTTTAAACCAGACACGGGAATCTTTTAGCCCACGACACAAATTAAAGGTTTATATTCTCATCTTCATATCCAAACAAATGTTCACTAAAACTGCAAACTTGTACAAAATGTGGAGCTCCAGCAACCCGTGCTGGGCCTCAGCCCGGTTTATGTAACTAGATTTTGAAGGGTCAGAGAGAGGCAACTGATGCCTCTCTGACACAGCACACTCAAGAATACAAAGGAGGACCTGAGAGGAAGCTAAATGCAGCAGTATGCTTCCAACTAATTGTTCATTGTATAGTCAAAGAGCTTAAGCAATAAACTTGACTTCACAGGTACATGTAGGCCGTGTCTGCACACTCTGTGAGGAGGAGAATGCTCTTTCAGTCAGTATAAGCATGCACTGTGGGATTTTTTGCTATAGGTAAGTACATCCACCATAAACAGATTAGATGACAGCATGTTAACACTGGTGTCCTGGCTGTAATGAACCACTTTACATCCTAATGAACAAGACTGATACAAAAATATATCATCAATAATGTACTTTTTTGGTGGATTACAGTTTAAAAAATGGTCTGTCAATGATGAAAAACTGATGTTGTGTTACTGAGAGAAATTGCTGTGTTATCATTAGCTACAGTGCAACTGCTTTAGTTAAGCGAGTTGTTGACTATAAATCAAAATGTAGTAATAATTGAGGGTTTAACTGGGTCACACCTGTTGAGGCAATGCCTACTAAACTATTTTTTTGAACAACCAAAACCGTAACGGTCGCGGCAATGAGCCAACTTTTGCTCAATGATGCTGTTTTGAACAATCTGACTCATCTCTGAATTTATTGTTAACTTTTAGTGTAGAAAAGTTCCAATTCATTAAGTCCCACGGTGCTCCTGATTTCCTATCAACTGTTTTACATGGGTGATTAAAAGGTGATTAAAACTCATACTTGTTTGTATTTAAGTAGGAGTGTGGACAAAAAACAGGTGTACATGTGAATGAGAGAGTTTCCTACCATGAGCTCATGTCTGGAGAAAAGCTAAACTCTTTGTGCTGTCAGGAACAAGAAAGAGCACGTCTGTCATCTGAAAGGCGAGTGACAGACAGTATTATTGAAAAGAGATTTATGGCAGGTACAAAGGCCTAATAACAACCTTATTAGCAGCAAAAGGGAAGCTTGAAGAACATTTTTTTTCCACAAGCTAGTGTCTTCAAACAAGAAAAAACCTGCCTACAGTTGAAGGAGCGTCCTTCCATTCATGTCGGAAGAAACATTAACATGCTAAAACCCAGGTCAGGGAGCAGGTTAAGGGCAAGTATGTCAATGCAGTAAACTCCTGTTATTAGCTTTATGTCGAGTCACTCATACGTACATCATAAATCCAGTAAAAACATGCTCAAAACACATCTCTAGCAGCACTAGAGAATAACTGGAAAGACCTCAGAGCCCAGTTTTCTTTTAAAATAAGCTCAGGTCAAAGACATTGTCCCCTTCCTTCTCATTAGCGGAGCAATGAGGCATAAAATTAAATACCTTCCACAAACAAGAACCTCCCTTCTCACCTCCTGCAATTAGTAGCTTTCGAACAGACAGGCAATTCTTTCGGGAACAAAAAAAAAGTGACAGCAGCCGCGCTGAGGCCAAAAGAAACTCTTTGGAGTCCCTTCGTTAGTTTTCACCCAGCGGCTGCTGCACATTAGACTCCCTGTTCACATTTCTAACACAGCAACAGGCAATTAAAACTGAGCAATATGCTCATTGAGACACACTCATATTGGGATTTAAATATCCAGCACAATAAGACCCTTTTGCTTGTGGCACTTTATGTCTCTATTAACATTTTACAGAACTTTCACCGACCCCTTCTGCTCTTTACATTAACCTTTTCTCCCTTCCTGCTGCTTCAGTCTACTGAAAAAAGATCTGTAACTTTATCTTACTGATTTTCCAGACTGCTAGCTGAAGCACTTTTCCTGGTAAGCTTTTGCCTTCTTCAAACCAAACTGCATCACAGGCTGCAGACAGATGTGAAAAGTTAAAAAAAAAAAATAGAAAAATTTAAAAGTCTCTAATTTACTGAGGGTCTCCCTTCTTGAGGATCACATGTTCTCCAAATTTACAAACCAGCATGTCAGATTCATAAAAGCTTTTGGCCTCTGTTGTACCACTCTGTCGACTGCTAAAAAGTCCGAAACAAAAGCCCACTTTAAGCAGCATTTGAAACAAGTGCAAGGCTTTAAATTCATGCCTTTTTCCCCCCAGTAAACAGTTTGTGCCAGGTCTGAGCTCTGGCATGCTTCACACACCGATGGATTGTGGATGAAAAGACTAAAACAGGTGGACCAAGGAGCCCATCTATAAATCTAAGAGTTTTGACAGAGCTACAAAGGACAAAACTATAACTTGACTCATGGCCTAATGTTAATGCAGGCAAATGAGTCAACAGTCACTGTTCAGTGAAATCCTCAGTATTATTTGGGATTTTTAGACCGTTAAACATCTGAAAGGTTGGTGCTTGATCCCAGAAACAGCAGAGGTGATTCTAGGTGAAGTGCCCTCGAGCAAAACACTCAGTCCTAATCTTTTCTCACCGAAAGTTGCTCTGATTCCTCAACACTGAGCTAAATGCCAAAACTATAAATGATCTTCTCACAGACTGTAGTGTAGAATTTGCCAAAATTGCAATTAGGAACATAATTACTATGGGTTGAAACTGGAAAATTTCTTTTTTTCTCTACAAAAAGTGGCTGTTTCTGACTAGACAACTACCAGATTCTGTATTACTATAAAAAAAGTTCAGTCTCATGTTGCACAGAGTAAAGCCCAACTTGAAGTCATTCCAATTTCATTCTCTCTTATTCATGCTGATATATTGTGTATCTGTCAGTGTTAAAGAAAATACCAGCAAAGGAATATTATATTCACAAGTATGTTTTCTTCAGTGTATGATTCCTTGAAAATAGTTAACTGTGTTTTCTTTACCTTAGCATGAGCGTGTCAACCTACAAAAGGAGCAGGTCTTCCTCCACAGACTCCAACATGTTGCACCTCCACGTTTCTACAGTAGCCCAGACTGGACAAATTAAACATTAGCACTAAAAAGGGCCTTTGCATCAAGAGATTTGCAGCCACAGTAGTTTCTCCTAAATGCTAAAAAGGGGAGGATGAGGTAAGGGGTTGACAGCTGGTTGCAATTTGCACCTTCAAATCCAGACCCCACTAAATCCTACACACTGGAGCTTCAATTAGTGAGCTTAACAGGTGGAGGTAAGCAGATTTTGTCAGATTTGGACATGGTGAGGCCAGGTGTTTGTTTTCAGTCTTTATGCTGAGCCAAGCAGCTGTGGACTGCAGCTTCATATCACCGTACGCCAACTATTCCTTTAAGAAAAGAAGATAAAAACTGGTGTACTCTGAGACAGAAAAGGATATCGTTCCAGAACCAGTAAAACCAGGTGGTGTACATCCAGAACTTGGTGGCCAGGTAGATACCCAGAGGGAGAGCGCTGTGCATGGAGTGGTCAAAGAAAGCCCTGCAAAAATAGAGAAGAGAGGAGAGTTATTAGTCGTGTTTCTTCAAACAGTCATCAGTTGGGTTGTTTTTTCTTTTAAAATTTGCCCTCATCTCATTTCTTTACTGCACCTCCTGTCAATCAAACTACGTGCACAGTACAAACATCTGCTTCACATCAACCATCTTATACAATCTGGATAACAACGCTGCCACAGATACTGTAACAGGATGATTCCAACTGATTACTTCTTGGGTCTTACTTATTAACCACTTTCCCTTACATCATCGCTCCCTCTAAAGACACTATTTAGCTCATAACTTATTCCTTTTAATACATCAAGGCATTTGTCCTGCAGATGTGAAACCTGCTCACTGAAGCACATATGGACACATGCACAACGGAGTCTTTGATCTGGACCCAGCAGCGAATTAATCAAACCATAACCTGATGATGTTGGATTTCCCAGCAAATAGTCACAATTGTTTTTTGTCCACCAAGCCAAAATAAGACTGTCAGTAAATGTGAGGCTAACACGCTAGGTAATGTGCATTACTGTAGTCACAGAGCTAACAGTAGTGAGGGGCACAAGAAAACTCAACCAGCAGGACCAGATGGCAGTGGTAATGGAGCTTAGGCAGGGGGTGCAGTGTGCATATGTGTGAGCAGAGGTATTTGTAACTGCCACTGCATGCTTTGGAAAGTTGGAAATCATTTTCGTGTTTTTGCACACAAGAATACACCAGCATACAGTTTATGTGCAAGAACCACAGATACTGGGTGTATTTCAGATGTATTTCAAATTAAATTTGACCAATAGGCGGGCATTAATAAGCTTTGCTTCTGCCTGAGCTTTTTTTAGTCAAAATTGTGTATTGCCTTTTCTTTTGCTGTTTTGAAGTGTATATATGACTGAAATAAACTAAACTAAAAAAAAAAAAAACTAAAAGAATAAACCTGTTAAAACAGTTATAAAGATTTAATTTTGAATCTCGAAACGATGCTAAATTCAAAGTTGACTAAAAATATGCTATAGTTGATAATACTGAGGGTTTAATGAGGGTAAAAAACTGGCTGAGGGAATAAGCCTATGACTAAATTGACAAAGTTAATATATTAAAAAAAATAGATACCAAAAAATGAATGTAAAAATATATATATATATCAAATATTTATTGAGCATGAAATACATGGTTTGTGATTTTGTATACCTGTGTGTATGTATCTATGTGTGTTTTTTAATCTGTAAATAAACATACTTGGAGAGGAACTGCACTGCGACCCAGACGCCGGCATACATGAGGCCTTTGATGAGCCAGGAATCGATGTCCAAGTCAGCGATGAAACCAACCAGCCAAATGACCACGAAGGGAGTTCCCAGCATCACCTTCTGCCTGAACTCCTGCAGTAGGAGGACAGGAAGGAGACAGATGGATACAGATGGCAAATAAGGGGATATAGGAAAACAAACACATAGGATATATTGAAGGGGAGAGAGATGTGTAATAGAAGTGGTAAAAAAAAAGAAGACATGAAAAGAATGAGATTAGCAAAGAAAGGGTTAAGAGAGGATAAAATGTAGGCAGAGACAGGTATGAACATTAAATGGCCATAAGATTGATGGAGACAATTTGGAGAAAGAAGTAAAGATGAGTTAGAATCAGGTTTAAATTGGACAAGAGAAGAAACAAGACATAAAAGACAAACATGTAAAATACAGGTGAGATTTTTGAAAGGAGGAATTAGACCCGATTAGGGTTTTGCAACTGCTCGGATCTTTTCATGATGATAACATTCTATTTGTCACATGTATAGACAGTGACACACTATCTATCTTTCTATAGAAAGGGGAAACCATTTTACTAGTCTATTTGTAAGCGAACATAACATCTCATTCTATATTTTACCTTGATCAACTAATAACATCCCGGCAGACAAGTGGAAAGACAACAACACAGTAAAGCAAAAGTTAAAATAGAGTGGCCTTAACATTCTGTTTTCAAACAAAATCAGCATGAAGACATTCTGCCATACAAACAAACAAACAGAAGAATTTAAATATCCTTGACCAAAGTGGGAAATGATCAACCACAGATTTTTATCTGTCTGTTTTGGCTGAAGCCAACAGATAAAGTCTACATATGAATTACTACCCACTGTGGTCAGACTGGACGGGATAACAGGGATTTTGTTCCTGTACTTTCTGGTGGTTGTAATATTAAACAAAACCCATCATTTAAGAGTTATCTCCTCCCCGTCAGACTGTCTGATCAGGGACTTGGAAAGTAGTAAATAACTGACAAACTGACAGCTTTAGACTGAAAGGTAATCACAGCCTCTGACATGCTGTGACACTGCAGCAGTGTTACAGTTCAGCCTGGTTGTGCTGGTCTGAACATGTCTGAACTGAGACAAAGGTGGACAGGGAGCCACTAAGGGGTGTGTGTGTGTGTTTGTGTGTGTCTTAACAGCAAAGATTTGATGTTACATGTGATCCAACAAAAAGGATTCAAAACTGGCTGCTTTAGTTCAGTGTTATAAATTTCAACAGCGGACCATAATTCATATGGCTCAATGACTTTTCTGTTTTTTGACTGCCTGCCTTTTCTTTCTTTGATTAATAATGGAATGTATTTGATCTTGCATTCAAATACCTTGTCCATCTTCAGTCTCTTCAGGTAGGACGGGCTGTCATAGCCTTTGGCCTGCCGCGCTTCCTGTAGGTGATTGATCATCCAAACATTCTTCCTCTGCTTGGCAAGATCTAGCGGTGTTTCACCCTGAAAAACAAGAGAGGGCCAGTTTTTGCACCATATAAATCTCTAACAGCTACATTTCCACCACTCTGGATGTCTCATTGGTTACATGAATTTTACTGTTTTTTGGACCAATAATATGGTGATCCAGGCTCACAGATAGTGGATGAAGCCACACTACCTTGATGTTCTGTGCATCAACGTTTGCATTGGCGTCCAGCAGCAGGCTGATGACGGTGGTGTTTCCAGCCAGCACAGCCCAGTGCAGTGCTGTGTTCTTGTGATATTTGTCGCCAAGGTTCACAGACACGTTAAAGGTCAGTAGCAGTCGGGTGGGATCCACACTGTCACACAAAGGAATAATAATAAATTAAGCTAGTAAAAAACCCACCTGAGACATAGGCTCGTCACAGGAAGGGGGACAAGGACAAAGAAAGTGATTAAAGGAAATTATCAGAAAAGTTAAGGATTTGATTTTGACTCATCTTCAACCTTTAATTAAAAAAAAAAACAACAACAACAAAAAAAAACACTGATCGATGATACATGACTATTTTTTTTTCTACTGTTTTTTAATTGACTATTTCTGTTACACAGGGGTTAAATTTGGATTTAGGCTACAACTAACAAATATTTAACTATTAATTATCTATGCTATAAAATATGACAAAATATTTTAAAAATGCCTGTTTCAGTTTCATACAGCACTAGGTTACATCTTCAAATGCCCTGTTTTCTCTGACTAGCAGTCCAAAGCTCAAAAGTTTTCAACTAGCTATTATGTATCATGTATGACAAACAACATTAGATCCTCACATTTAAGAAGTTAGGACCAGAAACTTTGGGCAATTTTGCTTAAAACAGCGACACATTTAGAATTAAACAAGTAATTATCTAAAAAAAAATTTGTCACAATATTTGTGCATCTAAACCTTTACCTCTTCTTAATTATTACCTTCTTCTTTTTCATGCTTCACCTGTTTTTTTGCTGCCAATAAATGCTAACTCCACTGCATGAACAAATAAGTTATGTCTAAGTTATAAATAGAAATGATCCCTTAGCAACATTGCTTATCAGAGAATATTCCAATGAAGCTGAGCAGCAACACAGGGATGTGTTTCACCATGTTAGCAGTTCTGTCTGATGAATGAGCAGTCGTATACCTGAGGAAGTTGTTTATGTGTGGCTGCAGTCAGCAGAAACATGCTTGTGCTTGTACCTTTATGGGTTCAAAGTGTACCTCTGTCTGGTGTTTCAGTATTTCAGACTTTTTCAAGGCATCAGTATCTTCATTTGAGGTTGGAATTTATTCAACATTTAGTTTTTCTTGCCAAGGTAAACGAGCCAGATCAGCATCTCATCAAAAAGCTGTAGTAGCATGAGCATACTGTTTACACTTTCACAAATATGAAGCATACACACCTGTGTGTCCTGTACGCTGCCCACATCAGAGGAGTCATGCCGTTCTGATCCATCATGTCCACATCCTAACATAGAGAAAAGAGATAATGAAGACACTGAAGGAGCTCAAGACAAAGTGAGAGATGGAAAACAGAAGCAGCAGGGCTCCCCCTGATGGACAGCTCTGGTACAAATGCTTTCAAATCAAAGAATTGCTCCAAACTCAATGGAAAACCCAAATAACACAGACACACACACAAAAGAAGAGATTATTAAGTATCAGAGGTTGTACCTTTTTCAAAAAATTACCACTGTTTTTTAAAAATATACCACTGGGCCGACCAAACATACTAACCTGATGTCAGAAAGGCACATTTGCTGTTGTAAAAAAAGAACATTTTATGTATTTTATGACTATGCTCTCTCTCTTACATAGAAGCTGCAGCCTTGCCATTTCCTACCTGTCCTTTGGCGATAAGGTAGGCCACAATGGAGGTGTGGCCGAACTGGGCAGCCAGATGCACGCAGCTGCAGCCTTCGCCGTCGATCAAAGACGGGTCTGCGCCGTATTTCATGAGCTGCACCACCATAGATAGATGGCCTTGTCTGGGGGAAGACAAACACAGCCAAACACCAATTAAAAAGAGTTATAGACCAATTCTGTGATATCTTATTCCTCACTCCTTGTTCTCAGGGACTGAATAAAAAACAAAATGAATACCAATATGCGCTGTTTTAGCTTTACTGAGCTCATTCTTATATTCAGAATGGTTAGATGAAAATTTCTAGTAAATTGGAGGGTCATGTTCTCATCTACCCATGTCTATTGAACTGCTATATTTGCACATGAAACAATGTTGCTTCATTATTTGTACAGTACTTAGAGACTGACTCGCTGTTTGCTCATATAATTTGATGTGTGTCTCTGTGTTGTAGAAGATGATTTGCTACATGCTTTTATTGCATTCAGCATATTGACTTTTGGAGAAGTATTTGTGATAGTAACCCTGTCTGCAATATCACCTTCATTGACAGGATGGTAAAGATTTGAAATGACACCATAAAACTCATTGTCTGAGTTTAATTTTTATTGGTTTGGTGAGATCTGTGTACATCTGTTCAATTTCACTGCACAGGACTGTGACAGTAATTTGCTGCTGTGTGTAAGACAAAGCCCAACACAGAGGGGGCAGGGGGCTTTTAAAGGTCACTGGGTGGCTGTGGGTGGGGACGCGGGGGTCGACTCAGGACTCCTGAGTGTCAGTGTACCAGTGGATGTGTGGACGCCCGCTGTCAAACTTATCAATTATTTAGGATGAGAGCACGTTTTTTCTTGCCCCCCTTCCCCCATATCTGCCTGGGAGGGCAGGAGGACGGTATCATGTGATCATGTGACCTGCTCCCCAGCTATAGCTCAACTGAGTGATCATTACAAAAAGTGAGAAGGTAATATAATACCCTCAAACAATCAAGCTGAGATGGAGGATCTAGCTGTAAATCAACAGTGTTGATGAGCACAGAATATTAAAACAGCAATGAAGGATAAGATGATAGCACATAGAAATAAGTTTAGAATATTTGTTTATATGAATAACGTAGGACCAGACACGCTGATCTGATCTCAGACAAGGCAGTCTTGGATTTTGGCACAAATGAGCTTGACATGCTTCATATTCTCTTTTGAAGATTGCAATAAAATAATTACTATGGCATTACAGCTGACCTGGAGAGATAAGCAAGTGTGTCTCTTAGATTTATTGCTTTCTGTTTTAATTGTGGAAAAGTGAGAGCCATTTTAAGGAATGAAAAAAAGCATTTAACCCCCAAGGTATGAACCATATTTAAAATAAGAATAAATAAAGTTGTGTGCATTGAATATGTTTACCAAATGGCAGATATGTTATCAGTAGTCAGAGTGTTACCTTGTGGCCCAGTGCAGAGGTGTGGAGTTGAGGTCTCCTCCCAGCTGGTCCACTATGGCTCCCTTTGATATGTAGTACCTACACACACAACCATTAGACGAAACTTTATACAGCATCTTCCCATGAATCTGACCTCTTTTTGTTAATCTAATCTGTGGGCTGTGAAACTAGTACAAACGACAAAGGATAGATTGTTGGCTGTTCATTGAACAAGAAAAACAAGCAGTGGAAAGACGTTAGTCATGCCAACACCAGCCACTAGCACAAACTGCACACAGCACGCAATGACAAGCTAAATTTTTTCACAAATTAGGCCATTTTGAGCTCCAAGAAAGTTCAATGAGCTTTTTTTCCACCCTTTTGGATATTTTATTGGCTAAACAACTGCTCACTTGAGAAAATTTTGAGAAAAAACAGCTTGCAGATTCATTGATCATGACATTAATTCATAATCGTTGTCCAAATATGTAATAAGCTGTGCATTAGTATGACTTTCCATGCAAGTCTATCTTCCCAACTTAAGTGAACTATGTTCACAGTAAATTGCTGCCACTGCATCTTTAATAGCAGACAACAATGAATTTCTTTGTGTCTAATGCATTCAAATCACACTATAATGACATGAAAACCATTTTCATGTATTAGAGACAGACATCTCCATACACAGCATGAAGGGTCAAAGACTGGTTTAATGTGAATGATGCAAACAACATACCGTCTCTTTCATCTGTATATTATATAAATATTCAAACTCAACATATTTCACTCCAAATTATTCTGGTGATGGTTTTCAGTTATTAATACTCAATTTTAATTCACAGTTAAACCTCAAAGTTATAGAGATAAATACAGGCTCTTGGCTCCTGCAACTTTAACAACTTAAGGTGGTAATTAGAGAAAAGAACAAGAGGTGATAGAGAGGGTCAGACACTCTCGAGTATTTACAGAGGAAGAGCACATGTATGCTGTCCTTCACACCTTAAAAGTGTAAAATTCAGCCCCCCCCCTCTTTCCACACAAAGGGACTGGCCATCTAAGTGTGGGGCCAGAAACATGACTAATGAGTGGGAAAGGGGTTAATGGACAAATTCAGAGTGCTCCAGATAAGCTGCACAAGCATATGTAAAAAGCAGCATCCATATTTATTTTTAAATAAAAAAATGTTAATCATAATCTGTTTATTACTTATAGCAGGCTGGCAGAGGACACTTCTTTATCCAGCTTAATAGAGCAACCATGTTTCCAGTTGGACACACTTGCAACCATCCAGCTAAAAGCTTAAGTCTTACACTTCTTTGCTCTGGCACCAACAACTTTATATGAAACATAATTGGACTCACTTGACCAAGTCTATCCTGTTGTTAATGGCTGCCCAATGGAGGAGTGTTACGTTTTCTTTGTCTGGCTGCCGAACGTCAAAACCTGCCTCCACCAACTCCCTGCAGCGCTCAAAGATGCCGTACCTGAGGAAGAGGAAGAGGGACAAAGAGGAATTAAAATCCCTTCATGCATACATAGATGTGCAAATACAGATACACAGAGAGTAAAGACGTTAAGTGTAGACACACAGATTTAATGCACATGTACATAAAAACTGAAATTGAGAAAAAAAAAAGAAATAGATACTCTGACACAGACAAGACACCCACACACTGTGGAAGAACTTGGCAAAGGCTGTCTCTAAGCAGGTATCCCTTACCACAACATGACTCTTTTGCTGTCAAATGTAACTACATTCCAGACAAAGCTGCCTTTGTCTTAATAGGAAGACATTTAGGCATTTTCTGCTTTTGCTACAAAACATTCTCTCATCTCTTCCCGAGCCTGTGAATCACTTCTGAATCAGAAACTCCACTGAAAATATGGTGATATTTGTTGGCTGGTTAGTCAATAGTACCTTAATCACAAAAAAAACACATAAACAAACAAGCAAATATGCTGCATTCCAGTAGTGACAACAGTTCCACTGGATGAGTGTGTAAGTTGTAAACATTATCAAACAGAGCAGACACTTCCTCAGAAAGTCTAGTTTAAGCATGTACAGCTTCAAATGTAAGGCTGAGAGAGGTTCACAGCGTCTGTTGCGTAATTATGTGTAAACAGCAATGTGTTCTGTTAGTGGTCACAACAGAGGGCTTTAAAAGTCAGTAAATTCTTTAACTTCTCCTTTATGGTGTCATACAACCTCACTTTGTGTCTTAAACAGGCGATAGGCTCTAGTGTAGTGTTGAAGGTAGTGAAGGTGAAGGTAGAGCACTGAACAGCAAGCAGACACATATAAACACAAATACACACACAAAGCTCCACTGTCACACTGGGAGAAACACAGCTCTTAATAAAACACTATCATTCATTAAGTATTGGTATTAATAGAATATGGTATGGTATTGTTTTGAACAGCTAGGTACCATGATACTTTTCTATTATTGTTATACAATGCAACGCTAATCCAGTGTATCCTCAGATTTGTTGTTTTAAAGTTGGGCAGTTTGGTTTTCTGTTTCTGCTAACAGTCTTCTGACAACAATGCCAACCTTCCTGAGACTAAACAGTGAGAAACATGACACTGACAAAGCAAAAAATATGATCATGCATCATATCTCAAGACTGCATTAAAATCTGACCATATGAGAGAACACCACAAATAAGATCCACTCACTGTGTGGCTTTGACAATGTCCCAGGTGCTGTAGTCATCCACATGGTTTTTACGGCTGACATTCTCACTGTAGCCATGGTTGTAATGACTCTGCGGTTTGATTTCCTGAGAAGAGAGAGGGAGAAGAAAAGACAGAGGAAGAGAGATAAAGACACATTGGTATGGTATTAAAGGGCAGCTGCAGGTGGCATGTGTTTGTGGGTGTGCATTTTATACTTAAGTCACAATACAGAAAAGCGGTAAGTAACATGGATAAAATCATCCACTGCAGTGTATGGTTATGTTCTGGGTTTTTTTGTTGCTTATAATGATATTTTCTAGATGTTTATATAAAAGATCAATAATGCCATTAAGCAGACTTTCTGGTTTACATGCAACATTCACTATAATTGTTTAATACACATTTAGCTGCAATGCTTAACAAACTGATCAACAGAACTTTCACTGGTGCCTGGTAATAATGCAATACTACGGAGTACGGCACTATTATTTCATTATTACAGTGTAACAGTGTGGCACATTCTTTTTGAATGGGAGCAGCACTCTAGCATTTGGTATAGCTCTGTGAGGTCGGCTAGATGCCAGTTCACAAACAGGAGAAACATGCAGAGACTACTGCAGACATCTAAAACTTCCGTCTGAAACTACAACAAAAAACTTATCGAAAATGAGGTGCAGCCCAAAATCGGCCGGGTGAAGCCAGCATGTTACAAGACAAAAAAAACAAAAACAAAAACGAAAGAACAAAAAAAAAAATTTGCACAGTCAATTGAGAGCAAAGTAACCAGCAGAAGGAGGGGGCCCATCCATCTCTATCTACATAAACCCAGAGATATAAGGATCAGTGTCAAGGTAAAACAACAACATGAAAAAATCTTTAATAGTAGACAAATTTATATGGTATTTGGTTTATAAACCTGTGACTGGGCGATATGATGGCATAACATGTGATGGCAGAATGTGCCCACTGTTCTGACAATACTTTGATTGGCAATACTGTTTCTTAGTGGGTCTGCTATATATTCTGGGCTGGCTACTTAAGTAATTATGGATGGATTCTTGTGAGATGTGAGTTCTTCACTGATCATACAAATACAGCTGACCCACAAGGTAACGTTTTCACGTACTCACATTTTATGAGAGCAACAGTTGTTAGAACTGATGCACCACTAAACTAGTTTGCGAACTGCTGCAGAGGAGACTGACCATACAACATGAAGGAGTAGAGAGAAGTTCTAAATACAAAGCAGGATTTTTATAATTGTAATCATCATTTAACAAAGTATGACATGGTCTGTGGTTTTGAAACAATTGTGTCTAAGTTAAAATTTACAGAAGAATTACTGCATCATATTATATACTGTTAACCTGCTATATAATAACAGATTGAACATTCTGGACTTATTTAATCCCCAGGTAAACTTTTCTAGGTATTTTAAGGAAAGGATAACATTATTCTGTGTGTCACAGATCAAAATGAGCTCACATCAGATTTCCATTAGATCTCAGAAAAACTCAAAGCTGTCAAGCTGGACAGACAGGAAATGATTTTAAGACAATCCTTGCAGTCTTGTATTAAAATTTCACCAGTAGGTTTGCAAACTGGAAAACTTGTGCAGGTTTAAATCGTTATGACACTGCAAAATATATTTCTAACTGATGTTTCTTTTTGCTTGGCCTTATTAATTGTGTTGACAAAGTAAAATCAGTAGCTCTGCCCCACAGTAGGGTCAACGGAGGAACACATTACAAAGGCAACAAATGCAGAGTAAAACTTAAAAGCCCTGAAAACACACAGGTGTTTACTGTGAGAGTAGGTCGGGGCTTTAGGTAGAATAGATTTTTATGCAGCAGTCATTTGACCTGGAAAACACAGTGTCCTGTACCATTACATCATTGCTGAATTAAACCATTTTAAATTAAAACAGTTTCTGTTTTGCCAAGTTAAATGTCTTAAGAATGATTATAATTAAATTCTTCTGGGGTCAGTAATAAAGAGGAATGCCAAGATGGTTGCAAGGCTATCAAGAATTTGGTTTGCAAGATTTTTTCATACAGCAAAATAACATGTAAAGTGCATGATTGAGGGGAGATAGAACTTCTGGTGATAGCATACTCACAGTGTTTTGCTCCAAGACACTTATCATTTATTTAAATAACTGATCATGGAATTTAAAGTTTTTAACAAAGCCTGCAGGACAGAGACATTGTTGTTGAGTCTCACTGCTACAACAAAACTAATCTGTCACACAGATGCTACCACTGTGCTCCTCACATTCAATTAGTCTCCATAGTAACACTGAGGAAACCACAATTACCCTCCATCACCCAGAAAGAAGGGCTGCATCTGGTAAACACAGAACACCCACAGTGCTTTCTGCCGCAGTGACGTTTGACTTGGTGAATGAGAGCTTAAGTAAATGTTGAACCCAGTTAAGTCACTCCTAATTTACAGAGTGATTAAATTTAGTTTTATTTATAACAGAGAGATAAACACAGAAATAACAGACTTGGAATTCAAATTTAGAGACAAAACTTTGATGCCTGAACTACATTTATACATCAAAACTTGTGATATTTTAAAAACATCAACACATTTAAAAGATCAAAATTTTGTTCAACTTTCAACCATTCAAACCTTCTTTTGCTGTGCTGCTGCTAACATGCTTATAACAATGAGGAATGGTGGGGCGGCCTCTGGGGGGCTGAGGACATGGAAGGCGTGTGCTGCTGGGTAGCCCGAGGTGAGAGGGCCACAGATACTTAAAGCTCAACCATTGTGCCTCTGAGTTTGAGGGGAGCTTGGACTTCCTTCAAGAGCTAGAAGGATGTGCTGAGCCAGCATTTCTTTCACCACTGGGAGCAGTGGTTGAGAAACAAGATGTAGAGGTTGCATGAAAAAAACTCACACAGATGGATTCAGTTTTACACTGAGACAGAAAATAACTCTCTGACCAATTTTAGGAAGTTATCCACATATTATTTTTCAGACCAGTATGCGTGCTTGTAAATTTCCAGCATATCTTGATTATTTTCAATAAAACTGCAGGCCTGCTCTTGTGGTCTACATGGTGTTACACATGATACATAACCCAATCATCTTCACAAACTTTTGCTTTTTGAATAGAATCAGATAAAGGCAATGCTGTTTTTAGGCATAAAAGTCATCCTCTAAATAGCTGACCTTCTTAGTTTTTTTCCAGAAAAAAATGACCAACAGGGCTTTTGTAAGTCACAGTAGGTGAAGCAAAGGTGTAAATACTTAAATTATTGATTGCTGAAACCCATTTGCTTGCATCAATTTCACACCCCTGGTATTTATTGTGCACACTGACTAACTGCCACTCTGTTATGTCTTATTGGGAAACTTGAATGATATGGACCAGTCATTAATATCTTTAGTAACACCCGTACTTGTAAGATTATGACAAGTAAAACTGTCACTTAAAAGATCTATTAATCAACCACAACATTAAAGTCACTAACAGGTTAAGTGGATAAAATGAATCAGTTCATTACAATGCAATGATCTGATGGAAAGCCTTGGGTCAAGCATTCATATTTATGCTGCTTGACATCATTACAGACCAAATACACTATACGATCGCAATGGCACTACCCCCATAGCAGTGGTCCCCCTAGCAAGGCAATGTGCCCTGCCGCACAACAAAAACTGCTCAAGAATAGCTCAAGGAATGTAAGAAAGAACTAAACACTTCGACCTGGCTTCCAAACTCTTCAGATCACCCTTCAATGAGATGTGCCAGATCAAGTCCAATCCATGGAGGCCCCACCATACAACACACAGGACTCAAAGGATCTGCTGCCAACGCCCTGGTGCCAGACACCACAGGACCCCTCAGAGGTTCTTTGTCCATGCCTCGACAAACCCGAGCCAAGTCCGATCCACAGTGGGGCCTCCACGGATTGGACCTGTTCCAGGGTACACTCAAATGAATTAGGTTCTGGGGGATTTAAAGGCCAGGTCGAAACCTTGAGCTCTTTGGCACGTTCCCCTGGCCATTCCTGAGCAGCTGCAGAGTTGCAGGATGCATTGTTTAGTTGGAAGGGCTACTACCGTCAGAATATGCTGTTTCTGTGATAACGAATAACGATAACGGTAGCTCGTAGTCTGAATTAAAGACAACCACATTGATATCACCAACATTTTATGTCACATATTTCTCTGTCACTATGATCAAGGAAACCTGGAACCTCTCAAAGGCCCATGTTTTGTGTACGCCTGGTCAGACTGGAACCTTTCAACATGAAACATACCAAGCATGAAGGGCAATAGGGCCTCTTTAGGTTAACAACATGTAGAGTACAAAAGTAAAAATTCCTTTATTCCTTTCAATTTCAAACATTTCTACTGCGAATATCAATTCTGGTCACATTTTCTGCTGTTATCTTAGTGAAATTACCCAGATCCCATGCATTCTTGACCACCAATAGGAAGGGAAAAAAGTACCAACATTGCTGTGATAGTATCATAATAATAATAAAAAAGGTAAATAAGAAACAAAAAAGTTAAGACCAGCACATGTGGGATTTTATTTTGGAGGGTAAAAAAACTACAGGAGGATGGAAGAGGATGTAACAGGGGATATGAAGGTGCACATCTCATATTTTTATCCTCCTATTTTTGAAGTGTCAAAATTGCCAGGAGGTGTGTGTACATTTCACTGCCAAGTCTTGGTCATTTACAAATCCATACGAACTGTTTCTACTCCATGTGTTATATATCCTGCTTCAGCTGTCAGAGAAAAGAGAGAACAGGTGAGGGTTGATCGCTCATAATCGTAACTGTGCTGAGCCCTTTTTCCATACAACAGACAGAGAAACAAGGCAAAGAAATGTGGAACTCAAAGCTTCTCTCTCTCTCACCTGATAGAGAAGTGTTCACAGCTAAGCCAAAGGGAAAGTGCTTTCCAGTGAGCTTTGGAATGTGGAAAGGCTTCCCAGCTCCATACCCTCACACATAAGATGTTAAATCACTTATCACTTTCTCCATCTCACCCCTCTGTGGAGATAACCTTTGACCCCTTACCTCTCACAGGGGCCTCATTCCCTTTCTTCATTCCTGCCTTCTACAAAGCTGATAATGGTATCTATAACTGTAGTGATAATTGCAGTCTTTGCATTTTTTTTCCACTTCTAAATTACATACCTGTTTGCTGTTGATGTATGCAATATATATGATATTGTCAATAAACACTGTCCATTTTATGAAGCATTGATTTTAGGTTAGAATATTATCATCTGTTCAGTGGGCAGAAGCCTTGGCTTCTGTCAGTTAAGCTGGTCAGTGGACATATGGCAAAAACTCCTTTGGGTAGCAGAGGTCATGTACCTTGAGCTGAAAATGCTGGACAGATACATTTCTGAAAACTGGTTGATAGCAAACAGTAGCAGAAATAATAGTTGCAGAATTAGTCCAATAATTTCAGCCAATTCTTAGTTAGAGAGTTAGTCCTAAATTTAGATTGTACTTGAGAAAACATTCAGGAAAAAACAAAAACAAAAAAAACAAAAAAATTAAATAAAAACAAATCAGAATTGTTTGCACTGCATCTCACTTTTGTTTAGACTGGATTGACTTGATATTATGCTCTGCTTCTTGCTGGCTGTTGCCATAACTCACAATCAGATTTGATCTGAAATTAGAACCATTTCAAGAGACTAATTCTATATTCAAGGCACCGTTTACATCCATGAATCAGGAGGAAGCAGAGGTAAAACCTATTTTTATGTGGAAATTATGGGAGTGCTCCAAAAATAAGAATGTGTGTTTTCTACTCTATGCTACTAGTGAAATATTAAATGAAGAAGTTGAACTTGTCCCACACCTTTAGATGTCTTTAATGCAACAACAATTATGTGCATTCTCAGATAAGACTGGAAGCAGATTACATTCATCTCTTACCCTCCATAAAAGAGGATAGGTTTGCATTTGACAAGTTAAACTGGTTTAAAGCAAAAAAAGTGCATGGCCCTTCTGAGTGAGCAAAACAAATTTCCGATGCTCTAATTCAGGTGCCTCAAACATTCAGCCTCACTCTGCTTGGTACAATCTACGTTATGACCCAGATTCCACACAGCACCCTGCTGAGAGAGGAGCAACTTTATGCTAAGCCTGCATAGATATTCTGGAAAATAAACTCAATTATGATGAAGCAACTATGTCAAACATATTCCTTCAACACCACATGTAGATGCGCAGCCAAAATGTCATATTGGGTTTTCTCCTGAGCAACAATTTTAAAAAGCTGGAGGCTGTGGCAGCTCTTAATTACTGGCAGACAGTTTACCTCGTGCGAGACTGGAGATCAGAGATTATCCTTGGACAAAGTTCAGTATAGCTGTGATCTTGTGTGCTGAGTCAACATAAGGCCATATACTGTTTTTCTGATGCAAAATTGATTGATCGATTATAAGGTGCTTACCGCAGAGACTGCACAAAAGCTGCATTAAACAAAAATTCTCTGATCTACCATTCCACAAAAATGACAGAATTTCTACCTCATTAAATCTTGTCACAAGTGACTGTGTGTGTATTACACTCCAGTTAATAAATACAAGCCACCTTTCTTTTAAATTTTTGTATCTGTATTTGGTGTTCAGCACTGACTCAGCCTCAACACTGAATCCAAATGAAAGACGAAGCTATAAGGCTGGTCTGAGGTCTTTCAGGTTACATCCACAGTGCTATATGATAATAAAATATACAATAAGTTGTTTTAAAACTAAAACTATCTCTATACATTGGCTAAATGAGCATTTTAGCACATTTTCAGAAAAAAATCTTAGTCTAGACTACCATGCCTTAAAATGTATATCAAGTTAGAAACTGTATGACATGACTTTTCATACACAGTGGGCATACACATGCCAGTGTTAATAGGAAGAAGAGGGTTCAGTGTTTAGTTTCAGGAAAAGAAAATACAGAGGAAGAATAGCAAATTAGGATCAGGTATACCAGAGATCTCTTTACTGAGACCGATGACTAGATGGAAATAGCATTCAAATTAAATGTTATCTTTTTGGGGGGCAGAAAAGATAGACTGGGAGTCACATAGGAAGGACACATTTTGACTGAAGACCCTATCAACGTGGGTTTCTGCACCATTAATTCCAAAAGTATCCATTTCTGCATGTCCACACTACAATGCAACTAGGGGTTAGGAGGTTTTGGGGAGTCCATATTAAGATGCATGTCTGTATATGATTTCAAATTATTCTTAGAAATTGCGATGTATCTATCTTGTTTTTTATTGAATCATAGTCCTCTGAATGAGCACTGAGTTGAATTGTTACTACCCTATTTATTCTAACCTCTGAACACAACCCAAGGGTTTTCAAAAATCAAATAGAGTCGGCAGCATTTCAAAAACTTCCTGTTTTTAGGGTTCTAAAAAACCAGTGTAGTGTGGACACCAGGCATAAACATAGCAAAAGTTAAGATTTTACAAACCAAAAGGCAATAGCATGAATGTAGCCTCTAAGTACCCAGTCAGGTCAAGCAATGACATCCAGACAAACAAACAGAGAATGGAATCACGAATAATTGACTGTGTCAAGGAAGCAAAAAACAGAAGATAACTGCATTTCAATTAATCAGAGGATTCCCCTTTTGTAAACATGATTTTTGCCAAGAGTCAAAGAGAAAGATCTTCAACAGTCAGCAAGAATGAACAGCAAAAAGATTGTCGGCCGACAACTGAATGCTGATGTGTTACAGACAGGAAGCATTTTATCTATGATATGGAACAAAAAACAATGGTGCTTGAATGCAAACGTGAAGAGGACAAGATATGCACATTCGTAACTGGAACAACACAGAAAGACACTTACTGAAAGCTTTTTTTTAAAAAATGTATTCAATCTGTTTATAGTCTTTAGAACAAACTACAAATTTTGAGTGGTCAAGCCTTGCTTATGTCTGTTCGCTAAGCCTAGAAATGAGTCCTCCAGACCATATAGCTTTTATGCAAAGGATGCAGGTGCCAAAGGGGTCTACTAAGTATGTTTCTCTTATTCAACAACTGTTTGCCCCAGTAATGAGACTGCTGCCACAATCTTGGGTAGGTGACCCAACTGCCAAACCACAAAATTATAGAAAATTGCTCAAGTATCAAATAAATGTATATTTCTGTTCTCTAAGCCACGTCATTCTAACTGCAACTACTACTATCATGCACATTATGGAAGCCCAATAGGAAATTTTTTCAGATGATACAGACTGTTTTTGGTAACTACCTGCGTCTAATGGCCAATACTGATTATATATATATTCAAATTTTGTATTCTTTTAAAGGTTAATGAGGCTTTCTTTTAAGGACAACATAACAAAACACAGTTTGGTACACCTAGCTGTATGAGGTGTATATAGAAAGGCTGTTCAGGCTTAGATGTAGGGAGCAAAGGTGGATGATCTAATATTTCAAAGTTCTGAACTAACAAAACATAACTGACATCAATAGTATTTCCCCCCTCTCAAAGCCCTTTTGGAATATGCATTGCAAATTGCATTTGTGCAGTGCTTCTCCAAAGTGCCTGAGATGTTTGGCTTTCTAGTTTTAACTGTATTTCCCTAGAAACACAAATTCTCCCATTTGTCTGTTTAGGCTGTTGCAGTATGGACCACAGGGAGTTCTAAACAAATGTAGAGAATTCAGCAAAAAGTTAAAGCAAAAGTCAACTTTTGGAGGAACACCAGCATATGTTTCGTGACATCAGTTGATCCGAGCAGAGCGGAATGACCCTGTCATGTGAGAGTATAAAGACATTAATTTGCATGTACAAATAGACCAAACTGCCACACCATGCACAAGCCTTTAGGGGGGTTAGAGGTGCATGTTGGCAACCATTCTATCTGCTTTATCTCCTAATTTCATTCGTGCCAATAAATAGGTAATATTGATATATACAATTCATCTGCTTATTTCAAGGAAATATGACCGCTCAAGATTTAGCCATTTTGAATTTCTTCCCATAATGATATATGTTAACAGGGCTATAAAAGTCACTCCTTTTATTGGACATTCTGCATAACCTCCTACGATGGATACTATTTTTTAAGACGTACACTGTACTATAGACAAACCAGACTGTTAATATCTTTATACACTTAAACCCATTTTCACAGTTTACATGAACTAATTTGCTTGCTAGTGGGGACATTTTTAACATCAACAACCTGAAATGCACACTGTCAGGACAACCAGCTACAAACCTAGCCTTGTGGTAAGATAGCCTTCCTTAGATATTGACTACAAACCAACAAGAAAACAGGATTCCAGAGACAAAAGCAAGCTAACTGTCATTCAGGAAAGGTACTGTATGTGTACAAAGCTCTTCCTGATCATTGCAGTACCTGCCATGCCATGTTTTGTTCAATATACAGTACCTTACAAAACCTACCTACCAGTACTACCCTGAGTTATTGATGCATACATATGCTGTAGTCAGATGCAGTTGCACACGATGTAAAATAAAGACAAATATGAAAATACAGTTTCTGGTGAAGAAAATAACGTTAACCAACCACTTATTTAGTGTATTAAGTAAAGTGCATACCATTGCAACTTCTAGCGTGCCAGGTAACGAAAATGTCATTCAACAAATATGTTCCTGTCAGGTGGCTTGTGTGCTTGTCATAAAAAGGGGAAAAACATCACTTCAACTACAATGCCTTTCATTTTCTGATGTCATTTTTTGATAAACAGGTTTAAACACTGTCATTTGCTGTTATTTCAAACAACTGCTTTGTTTGTCTTGATTCAAATATTTTACGTCCTAGCATAACGACACATTTTTGACTATAATGTTTGACGGAAGTAACGGACATTAAATGAAAAATGTCAGATAACGTTTGACAATCCCAACAAAGTGATACGCTGCTGTTTGGCTAGCTGAGGTTCACTACTACATTTCACACTAAGAAACGAATAAGGATTCAAAAAATTAGTGAGGCTTTTAAACGTTTGTGGCTGTTGACAATAACCTATTGTGACTACCTACTGGACACCACAGTTAATTATACCCATATACACTTGACCCCAATTTTCATCATCGTAGCAAAACCAACCAACACTATCAGTTTAGCTGCAAAGCTAACGCCGTATGACTGCAAGGATTAAGCATTAACATTACATTTTCCGTCATACACTTGAAGACATAGCTAACAATCGTGATTGCAACCTGCACGGCGTCACTATCAGGGAAAACACCACCTAGCTTAACATTTACATTAGCACGAGCATCTGCCCAGCGTTTACTAGCTATGCAGCAGCAGGAGGAGGGGGCTAGCGTTAGCACCTTTAGCATCGTTAGCTACCTGCCACCCCCCACCGGTGGTTTTGCAGGGGGCATCAGAGTTTCCAAGAGAGCACGAAAAAATCGCACAACCACCCACACACAAGATGGTGTAATATGTTTTGTGTATGCTGATATGTTTGCGAAAAGCCGCGTTTAACGAGGACCATACCTCGGGATGAAGAATAGGGACGCAGCCAGCTTCTTTCTCATATTCCTCCATAGCGTCGGCCATCTTGGTGGTGATGCTCGCTGAGCATTGTGGGAAACAAGAGGCTTTCTAGGGGGGGAAAACAAACCAAACAGATGAGGAGAGTGTAGCTGTCAGAATGCACAGGATGACATACAGGCAATACCACACAGAAAGTCACTTTATCGTGTACCCATTGCCAAGGGGTTCCATTGTACAGCAAGAGACATATGATATCAAATAAATTTAAAAAGGAATTATTATTTTAAACATCACAGGAGCTCTAGGGGTTTATGTAAGAGTAGCATGCTTTCTGTCTCTTGTCACTGTGGGGTTATACCACTGTTCCTCGATAACCACTGAACATCAAGTGATCAAGAACTAAAACATTAAAAGCCTTGCACATTGGAGTGAGGACATTCTAAGGGAAAGGGGTATACAGACGGTGCAGATAAGGCACCATGGGAACAAAAGAGCTCTATAGTACAGTTTTGCCCTGGAGTTAACAACTGTGATCTCACAACAGCAGACTCAATCAGATCAGCTTTAGAGTAAAGAGTTAACATATTGTTTGACATTGTCTGCCTTTAGGCATGTTGTGGTGTATGGAATGTATTCAATCTTAATGTCTTTTAGCCTTATTGTTGCTCCAGAGCCATGGTGATAATACTTACAAATGCTCAAATGTAAATAATTTAAATCTTTATTTCTTAAACTGTATTTATATTCAAGTGTAAACATGCTGTAAAAATTGAAAAATATGTTGCTGTTACTAAAATATTTACATCATAATATGTAGATAGGGTTAATTAACACCCACATTTCCACATTAATTAGAAGCAAGACAAGTTCGCAAACTGTATGGTCTAATCACTTTGGCTTAAAAGCACAAGGGCCAGATTTGCTTTGCAGATGGAGAAATTTATATTCGAACAACAGTCTGTTCCACTAATGAAATTTGTAATTTGAGTAAATAAGTTTCTGCCCTCAACCCCATCCACCTCTCGAACATTAACTATCATCAAGTCATTATGCAGACATTATTATGTTTGTTGGTTTGTTTTGAATCCGGAAAACTGCAGAGCAACCTCCTGACTTGATAATGCATATTCATACAGCAACTATGCAAGTTTATAAATATATGTGTCTACATATAATAATAATAATAATAATAATAATAATAATAATTTTAAATGATTAATGTATAAATATGTATACATACATATACATACCCAGTGTTTGCCATCCTATTTGTACAAATCTAATATACACTGTGTATATCTATAGATAAATATAAGTGTGTGTATTACAATATATGTGTGTAAGGGACATATCCTCATCTTTCTTAACGTTCAAATAACAAAACATTACCTGTCAGAAAAGGCTCAACAGCATCAATTTGATGATTTTAAGTCATTAAAATCCATCATAGAAATCTGCCTCCACAAAACAGGGTTAAGTTAAGGATGTAGTAAGTACTTAAGTATTATAAAATAAACAGACAAGAAAAGATCAATTTCAATAAACAATAATTGCCCATTTTTAGAATTGTTTGATAAGAATGCAGAAAAGAATAAAGTGAAAAGAGTGTTAATGATAATAAAGAATCTTCCTTAATGACAAGGGGACTTAAATGATTTTTTGTAATTTAGATAGAGGGACAGAAAGACCCAGTTGATCGAATCCACAGCACTGTTGTTTCATATTTGTGCATACAGACATCTCCCTCCCTCTGTGTGTATGTGTGCACATATGTGTATGTGTGTGTATGAGTGTGTTCTACATGTAACATCATATATATTTTTTTCTATCATACCAACATCAGCCACTGGATGTCACTCTTTAGCCAAGTATGTATGCAGGAAGCTGCCTCCAAACCTAAAGATCTTCACCTAAGATTATCATATGAGCTAATTCAAATACCAAGCATGTTCATAATGATTTTGCACCACGTATTCCCAAGAGGCTGTTATAGTAAGTTGATGACAATGACTCTAAGACGTGTACCAGAAGTGGTATTTATGTGATGTTACATAATCATTCACTTTTCTACACCTCCCTCCACAAACATAATATTAGCAAATATGTATGCTATTATAATCGATACTTAACACTGCGTTCCGAAACATTCCGTATTTATAGGCCTATACATTGTTCACTTAGAGAAAAGGATCATTATGGCAATCCTCTGCGTGAGACATTTATTTTATTATTGTTTGATGCTAAATAAGCCTAAATAAGCAAATGGATAAAAGTGTATGTATCAGTTTGTGATATAACTCCAAGGGTTTAGCTGGAATGCGTTTAAAATAAAACTGGACGGATCAATTGTTTTGGAAGTCAGGCAAATTAGATGATCATCGAGTCGATGCAAGAGGTGACGTTTTTTGTCTCGTCAAGTTAACTCATTAAAAATTTAAGACAGGAAATTGGGTATCGGCCTTCAAAATAAAGTCAGGTTTAGAGCATTAACTGCACAACAGAAAAATAATAATAATACTGGAACAAAGGTAAGTGCAGGGAAACTTAAAAGTAAGGATGGTGACCAAATACTGCAACAAGTTTACGCAACCACTGTATTATAAACTGAGGCAACATTAAAAATCAAAAGAGAGCAATATGTAGGTAACAAGAAATAATACATACAAAACAACAACTATTAAAACAACGCTTACTTGAATCGATAAGAACACATTAAACGTAAAATTGGTGTTTATGAATTATCATATGTGAAGATCTAATGTTTTCGCGTGGGGCTAACTTTTGAAGATTTTTTTTATTATGCTGGCACAAAAATAAAAGTAGTCCATGAACTGAGAAAAGATATCTAAAGGCAGACAAAAATATTTAGTCATTTGCATAATAAAAAATGAAGGCTTCCGTATACGACTCATATAGTAAGATACACGAAATCATGTTATAATTAGACTGTACATTTTACATAAAAAGTTTAAAAACTCTTTTGCCCTTGGTTTATTTTTTTTCTCTTTTAGTTTGAAAATTCTAACCGGAACTATAGTTTAGTCAGGGTGACGTGACCTTTGTCCAATCAAACCCATGACAGAATCCTGCAGGCGGGCTAGTGGCTAACAAGTTAACTGAATGTTGTTAACGTTAATGTAACGTTGTGATATAGAGAGTAGAGAGCATACTGGGGAATAGTAAGTTAATTGTCAACTAACCAGTTTGTAATATTGGGACCAATATGGAGCCGTTGGGCTGAGGAGGACCCAAGCCATCACGAGCTGTAACAGTAAATACTTAAAAATAAACATAAAAGCGTCGTCAGCTAACAGCTAGCAGACAGACAAACGCCCCTGAGGACTGTATATATATTCACAGCCAGAGCTGTTCCTCCGTGAGTCAGTCAGACAACCTACAGAGACCCCCAGCGAAGCAAAGGTAAGTGTCACGCTCACAAATAACTAAAACACAAAATAAATGCTGCTCTCCATCACTTGGTAATGTTGATTAAACGCAGCTAGCTTAATTGCTAATTCGTTGTGTGTGTTTGCGGCGAGTTGACAGCACCGGCTCTGCAGTCGATCATTGCGTACTATTATGTAATAAACCAGAGTTAGCGTTAGATGTCAACAGCTTCTCCGTTTCTTTTAACTAGCGTTACTCTTACGTCTTTGCGGCTGCCTCTAGTCATACTTTGAGGTGAACATTTCGAGAAATACTCGTCAGCATAACGTTAGATTGTTTGCAGTGCATTGAGGACGCTATGTGCCAAGCAGCAAAGTGGTGAGTGGTAAGAATTGCTTCAATTTAATTTCCTGAAGCCATACGATATCTAGGAGATCAGTGAAAAGAGCTTTAAATGTAGACTCTATTTTCCTTTGATGTTCTATTAAAGGGCAGTGATGTGAATGTTGCAGCTTTTCTTACCTGACCCCCTACTGTCTACATGATAACCCCACCACCCAATTATCCTCAAACAAACTGCATGATCCTCCTGCAGTGTTACATGTCTACAGCCTCATTAGCCCTGGTGCTCTGTTACCACTTTCACCTGACAGGAGGCAGGAGCAGAAACAGGAGACTGACCGGTAGTAAGAATTATCCCTAATTGTGTCAGACAACTGATGCATCCGGCAGATCCTGGCTTGTTATCAGATATCTGATCAGTCTGTCATGTTATCCACCTGGATTTTCATGGAGCTTTCTCCGTCCTTCCTTGTATTTGATTTATTTAGATGCCACATTAGGTTCCAGGGTTGAACGTTAATTTTTTATTGAAGGTCTCAAATTTAAATTGTTAGACGTGAGAAATGTAAAATTCTGAAAGCAGCACCAAGTGAAAGTAATGTTGTTTTTTTTTTGTATGTGTATATTTACCTGCACCAAAGAAGATTCTACCAGTCACATACAGAATTTCCATGTTTTCCATCCTCTCCTCATTTGCATGTAAATCCCTGACTTTCCATGCCAAGCTTTCGGTGAGGTGAGGCTTGCAATCTAGGGTCACAAGAGTGACAGGCTTATTTGCCAGCCAAATGGAGTTTCCATTCTGCCCTTCTCAAACTGCAGCTTGTCTATTGCACAGTGCTCTGGTAGACACACGTAGCTCTGAATTTGAATGTGATAGCTACTTTGGGAGTACCAGTATTGTGTTAACTGAATTCCTTTTCGGCTGCACATTGTTAGAAATACTGTTAATCAAGAGTCAACGGTAGCTTATTTATTAGACTTTTGTTTTTCCAGTAATAGTTTTTTTTTTATGACAGCTTTTTGTCAACACCAGCCTGTGTTTTTATTCATATATCAACAATCTTTCTATTCTATAAAACAAGGGATAAATGTTTCCAGGGAGGTTTTCAGTGTATTTTAGACTCTAACTGTCCCTTGTTTTATTATACTATTTCAGCTACTGTTAATATAATGAAGAGGCCACCAGTAATATATTGATTATCTGAAATTCCTGCTGAATATGTCCATGAAAAATATGTAATGACCTCATGTAAGGTCATTGTTTATATTTACCCTATACTATGCAGGTGTTGTTTGATGTTGTGTGTGTATACGCCATTCAAACCATTCAACCTTGACCCCTATTACTGACTAGATAGAGAGAGAAAGAGAGAAAGAGAGAGTAGCCACATCAGCGAGAACAAAGCAGCATGCCAAAAAATTTAAAACTTGATATTTTTTGATTGTTTTAAGGTCATTGCTCTCTAAAATAATGCAGCTCAACCCACGCATCATCTAGTGTGTTTGTGCGTGTATCTGGCTCAATCCATCCACGGTGAAACAGACACACAGACTTGGAGCTTTTACACATCTAGTGCATGGACGGAGCCACCTTTTGGGATAGGTCATGATTTTTGAATTTTAGAATATTTATATGATATGTCTTGTCCTAAACAATGCATTTTGTTTTGTATTTTTATGCCTGGTAATAACTCGACGCTACCCAAAGACTGATGCCCAGAAACCTTCTGAAAATAGTAGAGGTTAAAATATAGGCAGAAAGAAGTAGAAATGTGGTCTGGAAATACTGACAGTCCTCACACTCAAAGCTGATTCAGGTTGTACTTGTGCCTTTGTTCTTTTCATTGTACAGAATTGGGCCTGATTTGGGCTGATGTAATGTCTTTCCTTTCATTGGGTCATGCGAAGGACCACAGCAGGCAAAAAAAGCTGGGAGGAAATAGGAGAAATATAGGGGTTTTATTTACCCAAAAGTACTTAGAAAATTGGAGATGGAGAACAAACCAAGCAAAAGGGACAAAATGATAGCTGTTTAACCTGACAGATCTGCTGTAGAGCCTTAACATGAATCAACTCAACAGAACTTAGTTAAAGCAGCAATGAATGCCCCTCAGAGATGCTGCCTCCCCTCCTACCTGCAGGAGTATGTAACCTATGCTGGCCAGCCCATTGTAAATCTCAGAAGAGAGTAGACATTTCTCTTCTAAGAAGGGTGTGGCATTGATGAAGTTGTTTTAGAGAACACCCCTCTGGCCATTGCAGAATGGCACAGTCCAATTTTCTAGTCTCATCTGTTTAGACTTGTATGATGCAGCAGCTTAGTCTTTGCCAGATAGCTAGGAGGATGGCTGGCTTCAGGACACTGATAGGGAAGTTGTTAACACTTTGCACTAATACCATACTACATTAAACTTGACTTTGTGCACTCAATCTAGAAAAATAAAGAAGGCTAAAAAAGTGTCCTTGTTTTCGATTCTGCTTAACAAAAAATTTTAACAAAAACATCACCTTTGGTGTGCTGGGTTGATTGTGTGGCTAGTAGTTGTAGCTGCCTCGGGCCCATATATATTTAAAGTGCTCACTTAATGAAAAAAAATGTATATTTACCATATTATTAATATTTCAAATGTGAAACATACACATTTTATTTATGCGCATTACACACGACAGTTAGTTGATCATTCAGGCTGTCAAGGACAAGTCGGAGCAAGAGGAGTTTCAAAAATTTGTGAGTGCTTTAATGAAAGATGCAATATGGAAGAGTTTTGATTTGACTTGCGCTGTGGAGAGGGCAATCAAGAGAGGGATTTAAAATTCAAATGCCAATGTAATGAATGAAGCGTCAAACTATCATGTGCTATGCTTTTAATTAGGCTATCGCACAAATGGCTGGGCTTTGAGTGTTGTGTGGGTTGGATGGGCAGAGCAGAGTGACAGACATTGACAGACAACTGCTGTTGATTGCACCTGTGAGAGAGTCAGGGGCAGACAGGAGCTTCTGGAGGAATAAACACCTGGTCTTTCACCAGATTCTGAGATTCTGCTCCGATCTGAGGCCATTTACTGTTAGGGGAGCTCAGAGTTTACTTTTTAAACTTTTAGGATTAAAAATTGATTTATCTTCATTTCAATCTATCTGCAGCAGCAAGCCACAGAGGGCTAGCCTCTACTTCAACTAGTCTCTCTGCCAACTGTAGAAATGCACTATTTCATTAATGTACTGAGGTGAAAGGGGAAGACAAAAAAAGACTATGAGGAAATATTTAAAATACCAGAGTCTGATAAGTCCTATGTTCTGTTGAAGAACTGATAACAAACACACACTCTCTGTGCCTGCTGTTGCTTGCTAACATAAGGCTTATTTACCAAAATATGGCTGTTAAGAGCAAATACTTGCATGTTACAAGAGTTTTATTCAGACACCTGAATAAATTGAATACATTTTTTTTAGTCCCCCAATGTGGAAATATGCAAAATGTAAAATGAAATGGACTTAAATCCTTCATAAATTCATAATTTTAATCTATTGTTACGCCTGCAAATTCCTCTACTATTTTATCTGATATAGAACTTGAAGTATCTAAAAAACTTCTACTGCTGTGCAGAGTACATTTTAAATATATTTTTTTTAATAGACTCCTGCTATCCAGTGAAAAATGAATCAGCTGCACAGAGATAAAAACACAAAGATGGGCATCTGCATGCAGGAACACATGACTGTGACTCACAGCAATGCGCCTCTTTGCCACTTGCAACATATCAAATACTGGAAACTGTACTGTTCTGTTATGTAACCTGTTTTCCTCCTATGAAATTGCATAGTGTCTGAAAGAAATTAAATCCAGATTGTCTTGAGAAATATCTTTTAATTCCATCATCAGGTAGACACCTATGTTTTGCCATTGTCATTAATTCCCTCTAAGCACAAACAGGCTTATAGCAAATGAGTTAAATGCATGTGTCTCTATCCAGTATTATACACTGCATATGATTAAGACCAACTAACCAAGATAGTTTCAGTGAGTTAACTGCTCTGTGTTTAACAGTTTGCAATGTTGGTAACCACTTGAAATCCAACAATAAAGCCTAACTTTACTTTTTATTTTTACGTACAAAGAAAAGATGTCTTCTCCTTGTTCTTAACTGGTCCTAAATTGATAGAGGAGTTCTTCCTTGTTTTGTGAATGAAGCAAAACAGAAAATTAAAATAGATGTACTGTTATCTTTAGGCTTTGGCATCTATTTTTATCTTCATAACATTAACCTGTTTTTGCTGCTAAGTCAGCCTGACATTTTGTAGATATCTTTAAAAGAAATAATGCAGAGCCTTCTGTCTGCTTCCTTCTGAAAGAATTTTTTAAATTTGATTATATTGTTAAATTCAGACAGCTTGACAGAGCTTGACAGGGGGTGGAGCCTAGTAAAGGGCAAATAGTTGGTCTTGGTTTGGTGAAGAGAGAAACTTGTATTCAGAAGATGTATGGTTGTATATTGTTCTATTTAATAAGGTATAAAGGGGTAGAAACAGTGTCCCTCTCAACATTTTGTGAGGTTTTTTTGTATTCATATTAGACTAAAAATATAGCAAACTTGTTACACTGATACAAAACTCTTGCGTCTATGGTAGTCCACCAGGGCATGGCTTTATTTTTTGAATAAAGATGACAACAGTGCTAGTTATACTGCCTGTAAAATTAAAATACCGAGTAATGGTAGAAACCCCACTAATATGCTTAACCTCTTTCTAGAAAAGGTGCATTAAATTCCAGGGAGATTTTCATTTGACACTCTTCCCAACCAAGCAACACTTTGGTTGGAGAAGTAAGTATCCTAACTCATTTGGGCTACACCAGCAGGCTGAGCAAAATTTTTCTTCAGATGATGACAGACAGACTGTTGACACAGCCAGCTCTCAAGATAATAATGATAATAGTAAATAATAAAACTAAAACCTCTGCTGGCCTACTTTGTCCACATAGAAATTTATGGCAATCGAAAATGGCACTAGTATCAATAAAACCTTTTTACTTCCCATCCCCATAATAGATAAGAAAGAGCAGTGTCAGGGTTTATCTCAACTAATACCAGTCGAGCTAAAAGCCCTGTGAAGTGAAATATGCATTCAGTTTTTAATCAAAGTTACAGTCCTTGTAAGGGCTTCACAGCAGCCACATTATAAAAAAGAAAACAGACCTTTCAGCTTGAGCCCCTCAATGAGTAAATAATCACCTGTCAGTAAGGCACAAGTCCCACAGATGCTGCTTCTCTTTCTGCCTCCAAACTCTGACATTATCAAGAGCAATAACAAAAGTTGCGTTGCTTATGAAGTTACTGAAACGTCAAGGCTTGAACATCAGTGCAGCATTTTCTTCCCAGTTTGGACACTCAGGCCACTGGCTGTGGTTTGGCTGATTGGATGCATTTGATCTGACAAATGCTATATGTGCACAAAGTGAGATAGTTGCCTATCCCTTTTTGTCAGATTGGATGTGTCCAACAGCAGCACACAAATCAGGTTACATTTTGGTCCTGCTGAGTTAAGAATCCTTTATTACCATCCATGTGATTGTTAGCTGAGGCTAACGGTTGAGAACATCTTTTTTTATTCCAATGAAACCATATTACTGAGTACCTTCTACTTCATACCCTCAACCTTTATTATCCCATAAAGCTTGGATGGTTCCCATACATCAAATGAAACTAAATAAACATGCCTGTAATTTGCACCTGTCTGCACTGATAAAGAGTATAGTTTGTTGGGTTTTTTGTGTCAGCCTTCCACCAAGTCCAATGCTGAGCAGGATTTGTTATTTGATAAAGGAGCGTGGGCGAGACGAGCCCTTTATGTATGTCCCAGTCCATTAACTTCAGTGTCCACCCTTGTCAGTCCCCTAGTGCAGAGCGTCTAAGGTAGGAAAACCTGCCTTCCTGAAGTGCAGCCTCCTCCTTTATCACAGAGAGATTTGCTGATTTCTGTTACACATGTTGTGTAAAATCCAAGTCAAAATGACCTTAGATATAGTATTAGCTTAGAATCCCCTGTCTTATGGGTTCATCTGTCTTGTCTGTCAAATATGTGTCAAATTTTTTAAAATGCTGGAGACTTTTTAAGACCTACATGACTGCACTGAATCCCCAACCATGTCCACCATTAACTTGGACACCCACAACTGTGACTCTATACAGCATGTGACCTTAAGTGAAGGTATGCTTTTTTATCTTGCGTAAAAAGTTTAGTTAACATTTTATTTATTTATTTTTGCGATGCACTGTAAACAAGGGTCAGTCCTATTTTGATGCAAAGATGTGTACATTAGCAAGAATTTGGCAAGACATGGAAGTGACAAACAACCAACAACCAATCACACTCAATCACTTGTGGGCAATTTTGAGTTACCAATTAACCTAACTTGCATATCTTGGGACTGTGGGAGGTAACTGGAGTAGTCAGAGAAAGCCCAACCAGATATGGGGAGAACAGGCAAACTCCTCACAAGGCCCTCTGTGTGGAGTTTTACTGAAAGTATTTCTTCTTTTAACTGATGTAGTTACTAGATAACAGATTAAACAATTGCCTCATACTTTGACCCATAAGATTAATCATTTCTTACTCTCTCTCAATTGAGAACAGTGAATTTGCTCTGGGCAGTGTGGTCCTTGTTTATGTGGTGCAGGGATAAGGTTAAATTTGCCATTTGAATTAATTAGAGCATTAGGCTCACACATGTTCTTCAAGATGAATGAATTATCTGTTAAGTGTTGTTAGAAATGTCACCAACTCCAATCAATTTTTTTGCAAAAAGAAACCTTGCGTATTTAAATTAAACATTACCCTGACATTGTCTGACTCTTGTTCATTTTGGTTTAATCATCATGAGACCTGACTCTTCTCAGCTATCCACAAATAGTAATATGATTCAGACCTGGGCCTTACCCTCCCAGAGGAATCTTGCTTTTCTGCACAGCTGTCACCATAGCCACAGACACCAGACCTGCAGAAGACACCAAATCAAGTCCACCCCCACCTGAAAAGAAGACATGTCTGAGTAATCTAATTGACTCATGGAAGCTTGGCTGAGAATGTAGATGTAGCCTTCGACCACACCCGTGATTGTCCTGAGAGCATATCAGCTGCATCACAGAATACCTTTAAGAGGAGACAGAAAACCAAACAAACTCTGTGAATCAAACATTGACAGAAGTGGCGAAAATAATTACAAGTGGACCATGTTTCACATTAGACACTGAAGTTGACTTGGGTTGAGTGACAACATTCCTTTGTTGCAGCTTACTGGAAGGATTGGCAAATAATGTCTTTATGTCAATGTCTTTATGTCCTTTAAACATGATAGAAACCAAAGTTCTGGAGTATGTATTATCTTTTGCCTATGCCAGCTTTAATGCACCTTAAAAAGTGATTTTTAAAAGAAATGTTTTTAGTTGAAGTGGTCCTAAATATTTTCTTCCATGAACAAAAGCCAATAAATGTAGTAAACAAAAGGAAAGAGCACCTCAGAGAACTGTGTGATTAGAATTGCAGCACCAGGTGTTTAAGTAACGTAACAACTGGGAGGTTGTCATACTCCCTTTTGTCACAGCTTGTCTTTTCTCTCTCTATTTCAAAGCAGGGTGCATCTATTATGCATGATAGACATTTGGCAACAGCAGAAGTCAAGATAATTGACCATTTTTCCACATTTCAACTGCCTGATTAAAACATGGAGGAATCAAAGGAAGATGTTGGCTGTAGCTGCTCGTTTGGGGACATTCTCTGTCCCCTGAATAGTGAACCATTATCAAAATTTGACAGCAAATGCAGACATACATCCATACATTTAAAATAAACAGATTAGAACCCAGAACTATGGTTATAGTTATTCTTTAAGGGTGTCCAATAGCACATTTTCACTTTGTCCGTCTCTTTTGACATTAAATTAAGGTGGATACTTGCAGCATAGGGATGTGTAAGACCAATGAAGATAGGACTATGTTTTTGGTATGGTATATAATAATAATATCACATGTTTGTAACAAATCAATAAAAATATAGTTTTTTTTTCAGTTTGCAGTATAAACAGGCATTGTTGTAAAGCTAAGGGAGTTAATGGGCTGTAAACTTACATGCTCTGCTTTCTTGTGTCCTAGTTTACTCATTCAGCTTCATAGTCTTTTGCACAGCTGTGGCTCATGAAGGGATATAATATGTACCGTATTTTCCGCACTATAAGGCGCATTGGATTATAAGGCGCACCTTCAATGAATGACCTACTTCAAAACTGTTTTCATATATAGAGGGCGCACCGCATTATAAGGCGCATAGAATAGAAACTACTGTAGTGGCTGGGGTTGCGTTATGCATCCACTAGA
>JAQMCX010000036.1:296922-309297 GCA_029814765.1 Acanthurus leucopareius | reverse complement strand
CTATTCTATGCGCCTTATAATGCGGTGCGCCCTCTATATATGAAAACAGTTTTGAAGTAGGTCATTCATTGAAGGTGTGCCTTATAATCCGATGCGCCTCATAGTGCGGAAAATACGGTATTTAGATATTTTATGGTTAAGTGTTGTATTGGCAATTTGGAAAGTTCAGGTGTTGAAATCAGAAAGGCAAAAATGGATTTGGAACATCCCTAGTTGTGTCATCTCTTGAGAGTGACTGAGATAATGTTCAAGAAATTCAACTGCTCTGTGTGCCCTCCAAAGGTAAATGTAAATAATCAGTGTGCCAAACATTTAATTAGCAATTCTATAGAACAGTAGCTTTGCTTACAATGTTGATTGTGGTGGTGATGAAAAACTTGGTTGAAAGCTAAAACATCAAATGATTCAACAATTATTGTCAATGTGCCAACAATCTGCCGTGTGTGACAGTGTGTTTCTGTCCTTTCACTTATATGTAAATGCAGTCATATGGCCAGTGATGCATATTCACATACCCTTTATTTATTCCTTTGAACTGGAGTGTAAATTAGAAGATCAGTCAACTATTCCCAGAGGTTGTCCTCCTGTCTTTCGCCCCAGTGGAGAAACCCTTCAGCATATGTTTTTGGCTTTGTTTTGGGGCCACTGCCAAGCCACAAATCTAGGATTCCCCGTGCATTTGCCCTCCATCTTTGGCAGTGATTCATAGCTCTTAGCACAGACTGCTGTGGTACAGCTGAAACAGATTGTTTTGTGCCAGCTTGTGTGAAGGGCCAGAGTGTCAGTTAAGTGTGGGAGACAGTGAAGAGAATAGAACCAAAGCCCAGCAGTTTGCCTGTCACTGGCTTGTCCATTGTTTATGTCATTAATTAATATAATAATGAGAGTTTGATATGGAAAAAAGGCTACATATGCGATGGTAATGCACTGACAATCTACAAGTGTGAACTAAATACTGATAATGTAAGTGAATGGCAGAGAGCAAACTCGAGACCCTGAGAAAAGACAGGATACTGTATATATCCAAGAGAAAGTTCAGTTTTTATTGCTGCAGCACATTAAAAAGATTCTACAATAAATTAGAAATAAATGAAAATAAACTGACTAAATCAATATCGTGATTTTCTATTGGCATTTAAGAAAAATAGGTCACCATTTACACACAAGTTTCTATACAAAGTGCCAACCTGCTCATCAGAAACAGAACATTTTAGGGGTTAAGTAACTTTCCCAAATTCACTTTTAACATGCAGAACTGTAGAAGGCAGGAAGTGAGCCACTAATTTTCTGATAAGTGGATGACTCGTCTACCTCCTGAGCCAAAGCTGGCCTTAATAGCAGTAAATGTTGACAAAGAATGAAACAGAAAACTGTTTACCTCCCATGCACTAATACAAAACATTTCCTGCTTTTGCAAGCCTTGATTTCTGTGTTATTTTCCCACCTCAGCTGTGTGGCTGCTGCTCCAGGCTGAGTCATAGACTGATTGCTAAACCCAGTTTTGAGAAAGAGTGTAAAGCGTCTGTCTCAGCATGATGGGTCCTTGAGGGTCGAGGCCAGATTAAGTGTGTGCTGGCTTGAGCCAAGCGGCTGTTGAAGCGCTGGAGCGTTACATTAGTGGCATAACTGGTAGTGGGATTTAGCGACCTTCTCTTTGTCAGGATGTCCTGCTGTCCTCCTTTTGATATTAGGCTATATTTTTCTCTTAAGGGTCTCATAAAGCAGCTTCCTTCCTGCTACCTTTCTATTGCTACTCTCTTTCCACCTTTCCACAGAAGTTTCTTTCGGAATATCGGCAAGAACGAACTACCTTTTTGTGAAATGCTTCTATAAACAAAACTTGAATAATGTGCAGGTATAACACATGAGCATGTGTAAAATAATTTTTTGGCAAGCTTTATTGGATGTAGTTTCCTCAGGAAATAGTCAATGTGAGTAATAAAGGTTTTATAGTGGTTGTGTTAAGAGGGTCAAATAGAATTTCACAGAAACACATTAAATTGAATGAAGCAAAGTGAAATCCTGCTGTATTCCTTTTCCAATGCAGGTTTCCAGCACAGTATGACATAAGCCTGCTCTCATTTTCATAGAATCATCTGAATTTCTATGCTCAATTTATCTTATTACTAGTCAGTGGCTTTCATTATTTGAACTTGAAAGAAGCTTTCCATGTTCCCATAGTGCATTTATAGTACTCCCTCAGCTCTGATTGGTCTGGATGATGTTGCCCTTTCATGTGAGCCAATTATTGGTCTCTGTGAAGTTGATTAAGGTAAACAGAGACAAACCAACTTATATAATTTTAACCTTTACTTATTCAGATTCTCATTTTAGCTACCTTACTAAGGCATAAATTTGCATTATTGCATATTTTGTGTTTCTACAGCTCAGGTCCTAACAAAGAGTTGTTTAAAAATGATCACAAAACATATACATGTGGAAAGAAACTATAGAGGTGTTTGCCTGAAAATTACTGTATACTCGCATCTGCACTGTAAACCCTCAAGTCACAGTGCTGCTTTTTTCAAGTGGCCCCTCGTGGCGATACAGTTTGATAAAGTAATCTCAATTGGGACTGCAGGGTTTATACCATTTAAATATCCACACGAAACAGCAATCAGCATAAGTGGCTGCCTCCTGTAATCCTGAAAGCATTTTAAGGATAACCACGTGTTGGCAGGCAGCTGCTTTACCCAAAATAATCTGCCTGAAAGCATAGAGTGTAATTAACAGATGGTCCCTTGTTCATGAACTCATGTTGAGGATGCAACTGACAGTGGCATTACAATGGAGGGCAGTTAGGTTAGGCTTGTCTTTTATTTTGTCCAGGTAGGACTGCAAGGAGATCAAATAGGAAATAACTTTTTTCATTTCAGAGTTTGTTTGACAGATAGGTGGGGTAGGAAACGTTAAAGGCCATACGCAAACAGTTTGCTTTTGTGTGTCTCACCTTAGGGCCTGTTAGCACTGTTTCTCACAAGCCACATGAGCAATTTTGTGTTTCTCACTTGATAAAGATTTAAAAATAGATGACCTTTTTGTTGAATAGTGTAGTGTTTTAGTGTGTGTATTGAACGTCAGCTCAATTAATTTGCAAGTTTTTTGGGGTTAGGGTAGGAATAGATGGTGAAATCCTTAATTTTTGTCATTAGAGAAGTGTGAGGACGTATGCCATGTGAGCAATTTTTGGGTCTAGCCTTGGCATTAGAGTTAAAAGTTCTTGTTATGGTATATAGAAATGTATGTCTTATAAATTTGGCTATGTATTGAAACTTTAGATATACTGGCATATTGTTGGACATGGTTCAATTTATTAATTCCAGTAAGGTACTTTTAAGAAAAAAGAAATGTTACATCTATTTGTGGTCACTGATTATTGTATCCCCTTGTGTCTTTTTCATGTTATACAAATGCTGCATTTCCGCTTGGATTTTATTGTACTGTTTTGGTTAGAAAACAGTTTTCTTTTAGTCTTCAGAGTCTAGTGTTTCACATTTAGGTGTGCCAACAATATATGAGCAGATAGTTGTTAAGTTTGAGGATATGAACTGTACAACAGCTAAATTAGATATGTTTCTGAGCTGAGCCTTTCCTGTAACATCCCACCCCAACACTACATCAGCTACATACTGTTGATAGCATATAAGTTTACACTGTATGACTTTACCCAGACGCAGCAATTTGATATCACGAGTGTGAAATAGTCCGCTGCTCTTGTTTCTGTCAATGTTCCTCTTTTTCCTCCTCTACCACTGCCACTTTTTCTTCTCTTTGTTTATTGGCAGGTCATAAAAGAGTAATGGTGCATATTGCAACCACCAACTGTACCAGAATGTGTAGATGCTACTCTTGTAAAGTCAGTTAGTGTTATATTTTTGGTTATATTTTTGTCCATAACAATCATCTGCCACAGATACATATCCTGTATCCCTATTATCCATTTACCAAGTAATTGCAAGATGGTATTTAACTCATTAGCTTTGACTGCTAACATATTTACTGCTGAATCAACCTTACACACATATATGTTGGTTATATTTGACTATCGGTCTATGTTTTCTGCATTTCCACCCTGCTGTCATTCTAAGCAAAGATTGCTTTTCCTCATTTTCTTTTCTTCCTCCATAGTCATTTTTTCAACTAGGCAGCCAAACCTCTTTTTCCTGTTTGCACCAGCATGCGCATGCCCAGTTTTTGTTATTGATATGTTTTTTTCAGATATCTTAGTCAGAGCATATGTTAATACTAAAATAGTGCCAAAATGCTTGTTCAAAAGGTTGCTTTACATGTAAAATGCCATTTTAAAACCAAAATGTAGTAGTAACATGCAAGGAGTAGAAGAGTGAAATTCCAGTGGATTCATGAAGTAACTCTCACTGATGTACTCTTGAAAAATTCACCAGCAGGTCAGTGGAGTGTCCGAATTGCAGCCAGCAGAAACCTACCCTGGATAGATAAAGGTTAAAAACAGTGTCATGCTCCAACACTTCTATAGGGAAAACAAGCTGAAGGTAGACAGAAAAAGATAGATTGAAAGTATGTTTTTCAGGACTCTCTGGGAGAAGAAGCTGACAGGCCGTCTGATCCTCCATCCTCCCCTGCTTGCACTAGAAACAGGATGTTTATTAAAGGCCTGAAGCTACAGCACCTTTGTTTGGGTTTGAAAAAAAGGCAGTGGAGAATGGTGAACAGGATTTTGCTGTATTATTATACAGTGACTGAAATGGGAGAAGTCCTTTGTTATGCTTCTCTATGGAATACAGTTGGTGCAGCCTGGTTGATCTTATATGTGATAGATGAGTAGGCATAATTTTCCATACAAGAACAACCTTTCAAACCAGCCGTCCCACATAAGGTGAAATGGCACTTTGAACAATTCAGTGTTATTCCAGGACAAAAAATGTATGCTTTCAAATAAACTCTAAGCTGCAGAGGGACGAATTTTAAACACACTGCATGCCAAGTACGAAGAAATTATGCAGTTATGATGCAATATTGTCCTGTTGCTGTAACACATTGCTGCTCTCTCCTAACAGATATGCAGTCACCAGAGCAGCACTGACAGGCCTGACTCTGGATTAACACAACCATGGAGTCCTCCTCTGAGTCCCAGCAGGAGCCTGAGAAAACTCTGGTGAGTCAGCTTACTTGCATATGTAGATAATGTCCCACATGAAAAGCTAAGATATTAATTCCAAAACAAGAGCCTGGCCTGCTATTCTCAAATTTTAATTGGGAGTTTACTTAGGGCCTTGTAACTGCAATATAATGAAAGATTCTAACTTAACTTAAAATTTGTCATTGAGAATTTTGGAAGAATTTTTTCACAAAGCATGTGTCATATTTTGTAGACTCTATTTCAGATCAAGCAAGTAATCTTAAATTAACCCATTCTGCCTTATTTTCTATTACAAGTTGATAATTGTCACTAATAGCTGGTTGTATTCACTCAACCTTTATGTGTAGTCTTAAGCTGAAAAGGGTTCCAGTTTCCTTCTGGCATCAGTGACAAGACGTCTGCCTCAGTAGCACATACTCTGAACCCTAATGATTAGCTTAAGGTGCTAATATTGCTAACCTGTTACGAGCCTGCCAGGCTCTTTTTGGCACAAACTGCTCTTGGCTGCCTGTAATTAAACTTGGCTGTGTGTGTGTGTGGGCATGTGTGTGTGTGTGCACGCACTTATGCCAGTAAGAAGACAACATAGCTTAAGTCACCTCAGCTGCAGATGAATACAGGTCACACAGAATTGTGTTTTTTTAAATGTACTCTTTCTAAATGATGATGAAACAGGTAACTGAAAACGAAAAGAACACAGTTATTCTCAGTTCTTGTTCTTTGTTCTGCACCACAACCTAAACATGTTGCAACTTCCTGTTTGGTTTTGCGGCTTGACAAGCCCTAAAAGGGAATAAGCTATACACTAAAAAATCTATCTTAAAAATAATTTGATTGTATTTCCTCCTTTTTTTCTCTTTATTGTTTTCTGTGGTCTGTAAGTCTGGCTCATTATTTTACCTTTAGCAAACCACACAGCAGGCCTTCTTTCAAACATCTGTTTAAGTCATGAAAACATAGATATTACATATATTTCAAATTATATTTTCACACAAAAAGAGATAAAAACGAGAATGGAAACTAGCCATCTTTGGCTAGAGGACTCAAAACATGACATAATATTTGAGCTGTTTCGAAACTGTAACTGCAACTGTTTCAAATTGTACATCAGAGTTTTATTTCGTAGGTTATTGAGGGTATTCCAGTGTTTGGATGAAAGACCTCCTCAAACACCATGACAGACAATCAAAGCTTTATTCAAAAACTTTAAGCTTTTAATTTTGTTAGGCTAAAGCCCTTTATGATCTTAACTTTATATAATGAGGTAAGGTCTTCTCATGGAGACCTGAGTACTTTGGAACAAACCTCTTCAGAAACAACCACGGTCAACTTTACAAAGGTCCACAGTTAACTGGTCCTGAGATGAGCTCTGGTGAACAGTGGTTTTAGATTTGATATAAGATGTGATATGCAGAAGTAGCTTTCATAGAATTTTTTTTATTAACTAATATTGTAGTGAAAGTTCTCTTTTTGCTAGTAAAGACCAGCCTTCATGTTTGGGTATTATACAGTAATGAGTATGATAAACTGCTGCAATGAAGCACAAACCACAATGATAAACTGCATGAATTTATTGATGGAAAAAGCTGCATAAAAGCACAGGATAACTTCATTGCCAGGCACAGTTATGATGGTGGATTGCACAGCGGTTTTGCTGCCCTGAAGAGAAAAACATGCTTTGCTCTGATGTAAGAAACTTGAGTTATTCTCTAAATCTCTCCCAGTTTTTAAAAATGAAGGTCAAAAGTATGACTGCTATCTAACCAAAGTCCTGAAATATAATTAAACAGTTCCATATTGAGTACTCTTACAAATGTAGATAACAGAAGGATTTTAAAATTAATTCTAAGTTTTAGTCAATCAAATTAATTTAAATTTATCATTAGCACAGATCAACCTGTGTTTAATCAGACAAATATTTGTAATGCTAGTTCTAAGCAAGTGCATCAGAATCATATTCTGACTCATTATCTCATACCAGAGCAAGGATAGAAACCAGTGGAACCTTCAGTCAGCACACACACATTCACACACCCACACATGAAATACCACTTCCATCCTCTCAGCTCCTGCCCTTTCATTTCACCTTAATCATAATCCTCAGTAGCCATTTTTGCAGCGAACAGGAGGGCAATCATAATTGCAGATAACTGGGATGATAATGGTGCTGGCCGTCTCTCCCGCAGGCCTCAACACAAAATGAGACACAATGGGATTGTATGGGAGCAGAGCTAACATCCCTTTCCTAATTTTTTGAGTCTTGCTTAGAGTGGGAGTGACTTTTAATAACACGCTATCTGTAAGTAGTGCAAGTTCATTTCTCACACCACTTTCTCCAAAGCCTGTTTTAGTAGCTACATAATTAAACTGCTGCATTTAGCTGCATAAATTGGTTTGAAAGCCACGTCGGTGTATTTACTGTTTCTTTTGAATGCCTTCTTTTTGAATTGAATTGATGATAATGTACCTCTGCAATTTAGCAATAAACCCTCTTTGTGGCTGATCCTGGGTATAACGTTATCCCTTGATCACACATTATGAGCGACTGCAGTGCCAGGATGGTGTGTGACTTAGAATGTGGGACGTATTGTGATGCTGGCAGATCCTGCTGTTTGCTGAAAGGGCCCATTGGTAGAGGGGATGGCTCCCAACATGAGATGAAAGGCTCTGGGAAGCACGCCAGGTGTCTGCCGCTTTTCCCCTCGCTCTGACATCCTCACAGTCAGGAGACGCTTTAGGAAGGTTTATGCCAGCCAGCCCCCCTCCTGTTTCAAACAACCACCATTCAGTCTACTGTCATTTGCATTGTACATACTGTAATGAAAGAGCTGGTGACCTGCTGTTTGGAAGAGGCAGCAATGAAAGAGTACATAGACAGCCATTATGTACATGAACAATGAGTTTGAGGTAGCTCAGAGGTAAGAGAAGAAGATCTGCAACTAGAGGATCACTGACCGAGGGGATTTTTGCAACTTAAATGTATAAGAAAAAACTTCTCTTCACTGTGGTGATTGAATTGCCTTTTGGCAAGGCTTTTCGCCCCCCATCATTCCAGAGGAACTTTGCAAGGCAGGATTTTGCAAGAAAAAGAACTGCACAGCATGCTATTAGTAAATGTAGCATTGCAGTGTCTTAGGAAAAAGACAGTTTACAATCCCATCCTGTGAAACTACAACATCCATCAACCAGTTTGCATCAAATATAATTAGGCCCATAATATCTCCACAAGGCACATTATTAAGTATTCATATCCCAGAGTTGTCTCTACCAACCCTTTTTTTGCGCACTGGTCAATCTCCTGCATTACTACAACACACTACATCTAGAGCAGTCTTAAATCTCTGTAAGTACAGAAACTCAATGTGCAAGTCCTTTCTCAATGAGAAGAAAAGTAGAGGCTGCTTATGTATGCTTCTGTTCTTATTTACTGTACATAAAAATCCATATTGACAGTCTGAAGGCCAAGATTACTTTTATAATAAAAATTGATTAAAGGTTTTACCCCTAAATGGTCTCTTTCCATGCGTGTCAGGAACCCTCAGTTGCTCAGGGAATCATTCAAATTAAAATTTAGTTTCGATCTAAGGTTTGCACAGATTCATGGAGACAATTGTTTTAAAAGAGTGCTTTAATATTTTGGGCACTTTCTAGACAAATTATCCAGATAGTGCTGCACTAGCAAAAGCAATGTTGGCCCAATGCTTTGGTCCTGCTTGTGAAATATCTCAACTACTATTCGGTGGATTGCTGTCTTTTTTTCTGGTTTCATTTGGCTAAATTTGAAGATATTTGGCCAATTAGGTTTAACAGTTACATATAATCAGCTTTTGTTCAAGCTTGTTCATAATAGTTTGCTATTAGCTTAATGAACACAGCAGCTAAATGATACCAGTGGTGGATGGGTGACTGCAGTGATAGCAGTTTAAAATAAACCTTTTTTGCAAGTTAATGCTTACTGAACAGATGTTTTTTAAATTATAGTTTGATCACATTTTTATGTCCTTGGTCTGTCCCTCCATATTTTTTATTTTACACAATCAATCAACAATCAAAGAATTTAATGTCATAAGAAAAAGTAGATAATCAACATAAAGAATGCCTTTGACAACATCATCAGGCCTTCTGAATGCCTGCATAATTATATTGACACTGATCATTTAGCTGTGACTTGCTTTGATGTGATGTTGGTAGCACCCATCACTTAAAATGCTGCTTATCTTATGACTGCATTGCCTTAGGGTTAAGGTTAGGCAGTCAAGGTTAGTCAATTGAGACTTCTGTCTATAGAGAAGCTGAGGTCCCCTATGCTGCTATAAATGATTTTTTTAGTATAAAAAGGACAGAGCATTGTCTTTTTTGTTTCTAAACCAAAGGTGGGGAAGCTACGCTAAATATTGCCCAGGTCTTTTAAAAATGAAACATGAAAATGAAACCCAGAAATGCAAGACAAAGTGCCAATAGCTGTCCACATTTAACTTTAATTATCCGCTGGTAAAAAAAAAAAAATGTGACTGGCAGTGCTAGGCCCAACATCTTCTTTCTTAGACCCACAAAAAATGTGATAAGAATAAACTGCAGGAGGCCACAAGGAGCCAGAGTTGAAAATTGGCTTCAGGCTTCTCTTGGGGAGTGTGAAACTGAGGCTGCATCAGGTTCCGTACATCAGTGGTTGGACTCAGTATGCTGTTGACAGAACTGTGCTGACAGCATGGGCTGATGAGACACGTTTTCACCACCAAAGCAAATGGATAAAAGTAAACAGGAAAAACAGGCTTATCCTCCACAGCTAGCTTGGCCTCGGCCATGGAAAAATTGCAAATGAAAGGCTGAATAAATACAGTAACTTTCAAACACTTGACAAAGTGAAGTTTTGAGGATGTTTCAAAACTCAGGATGTTACTAAGTGCATGAAGGGAAGCTAAGTGTCCTGCCAAGGTTTTTTCAGTCCCTCCCAGAAAGTAGAAAGAGTCTTTTGACTTAAACAATGTTGCTGATTGATTTGAGGGCAGTAATCTAGATGATATAGAATTATCAACACCCTTAATAAAAAGAGCAGGGGCAAACAGATTGGATAATTGGTAGAAACACTTTGTATGTTCCACCGAAAGCAGCCATTAAGATATTGCTTTTTTACTATGGGACACACAGGAACACATTCATCTCCCTTTTTGTTTTTTTCAGTGCACTCAGTGACAGGCACACACACACAGGCACACATACACACATGCACACACGCACACACACACACACGGACACGCACACATCCCACTTGGAGTATCTAGTTCCTTTGGCCCAAGGAGGGTAATATATCATGTGTTGGCTCAGTAGCGACAATTATGATAAGGTTTGTTTTCTGCTGGCTTTTACACTGAGACATGAGAGGAGTGTCAGTCTATCTTGCAACCATGTTGGGCATCATGTATTATTGGTGTCCTTTTTACAAATTCATCCTGTAGCTACATACAGTACTGTGTGCCATCCTATATACATCAGTATCCATTGTTGAAGTCATTTCAGCATTCATAAATTAATCCTTTGTTAGTTCTGTATTTAGTATACAGCCTGTTATATACCTTAAAAGCTAAAGAATTATATTCTATATGTGACAGAGGAAAATACAGCAGTAGTTCAGAAGACATTTTGTAAATCTTTAGGTTGCCTCTGTAACCCTTGTTCTCTAAGCATGAAGACATCAGAAAAGAATTCAGTGAAATGCAGCTGGGTGATAAGGCAAAACATTTATCACAATGTTTTAATCACATTAGTCAGTGTATATATATGTTAAGATTTAAATGATAACCCTATTTAAACTTTAGCCTGAAATTTCCCATTACTAATTTGAGAATCTGAAACAACCAAGAGTGGGAAAAAAAACGTCCAATTAAATAAATCAATTGACAAATGTAAATCCCACAGTTTGAAATATTTTGTGTAAATGAGTTTGCATCTAGGGAAAGTTATACTTATCCGGTAAAATCATATATTCAAAGGTGCCCAATAATTAGCATGTGCCATTTTGCCTGTTAAGATGGGAAAAGCAGAGTATTATATTACAGATTGTTTTCAGGATTTTTTTTTAAAGTTTTGCATACAAGCAGGTATGGAGTGCAGTTTTCCTCTCATTTTGCATATGCCTATTGTTGCTTTATTGTTTTAAGTATTTTGTTTCTTTGATTTGGTCAGTCGTTAGTATGTTGTTAAGAAAATAGGTAGAGCAACGAAAAGTATCCTTGTTGTTGTTTATTAATAAAATCCTGGCTCTCTAAGGAACGTGTCGCATAGCTTTCCTGTCAGCTGCAGAATTGCTCACACTGAACATCAGTGCAGGTTGTTGTGTCAGGATCTTCATCAGAAATTGTTTAGCTGATCTCTCTAGCATTCAGCGTAGGAGCTGAGCATGTCTTTGTGGCCAGCAGATTTGAGCTGCTTAATACTGCCCTCAGTTTCTGTTACTGTTCTCTGTGTCCGTGACAGTCAGTTTTGTGCTTAGGTCATTTTGAAACAAGTCTTTTTGTAGAGTTTATAGGCTGATGTTTTGTTATCTTGTGTAGCTCTGTGTACAAAGACACAGCTAAGAAGAAAGTGTAGTTATAAAAACTCCCTGATGTGGGTGTGTGTCTTTACAGTTTTGTTCTCTAAAGAAGAAGGCGTTGTGAATCACTAAATAAGAAATCAATTTTAGGTTCTGCTTCTTTTAGAGTGACTGAAAGGCAGCACTTTTGTCAAGGACAAAAAAGTGTGAAACCAAATGACTGCTAAAGGTTTTTATGTACCGCTGCTGTAGTCACTGCCATGAATAGGTGCTTTGTTATTCCTTCTTTTTTGAGAAGACATTGTCAAAGATATGGACTGAATTACTCTCAGCAGGAGTTTCTGGCCTTCAGCTGAGCTCTTTGGTCTAATTAAAACGGTCAGTGATCTATTTCAAATGAACTTTAAATTCCTGAGTGTGATGGATTCAGTTTGTTTGTTGATTCTACTTTTCAGTCTCTTTGAAGGAATATTTGTGTTCTTTGCCACTATATGCCTTATTTGTCAAGGTACAAATTATTTACTCCTCCCTTCCTCATGTTAATCATGGCCTTTTCTCTCAACAGACTAAGTAACACTCTGCCATTAAAACTGTCCTTTGCAGATCCGTTAAAACAGCATTTAATTTCCTCTGTCAGAATACAAGGGTACAAGGATACAAGGAAGTTTATTTGTCATTATACAACAAGTTGTATAATGAAATTAAAATGTGGTTCCCTCTTGAT
>JAQMCX010000036.1:285515-296822 GCA_029814765.1 Acanthurus leucopareius | reverse complement strand
AAGGTCCGCTGCACTTAATCCAATCATTGCACTTCCTCTACTAATATTGACAAGTGTATTACTGTCATAAGTAATACAATTTTCCGTTATAAAAACGAGAGGATCGCTCCTTTTTCGTTTTGATATGCTAAAGTTGAGGGAGCCACCAGCTGCTGCATGTGTGTGCGCTGCCGTTGCCATGGTAGCAACTGGTCAGACAGAGCATGTTGATTTTTCATTTGTCTCTGAGAACTTAAAAACAGATACTACTGCATCTTCAAAATATGTCAAAAACCTGTTCTTGTAATATTGACAGAATTTACGTACTGACTCACACTTTTACAGCTCCGTTCTCCTCAGTCTCATCAGGTTTGATTAATTCACATCTACTTTATCCATTTAAGCTTTGACTATCAAAATCCTAAAAAAATGGTTGTTATTAATGGTCTTGTAACACCAGTATGTCCTGATCAGCAGGTTTTTCTATTGTTTTTATTACATGTTCTCTCTGCACAGTTACAAGGATGCACATGCATGCTTATGGCACTTGGGCAACATGCAAGGTATCCATGTAAATCTACTGACAATAAGCTTGCAATTGTAATGAGTCATAAAACAGAGCAGTATCATAAGTTTTCTGACAGTTTTGATGGAATATAACTGACTATTTTGATGCATTGACTCCAGTTGCCATAACTTGAGTAAACTGTTGTTTCTTTAACTGTAGGTTGAAAGTTTGTCCATTGCACTTTTTGAAGGCTGCTGTTGAGCAATTTTTTTTAATTGATTCAATTTGACTTAGATTTTTGGGTTATGGTTTGATTTAAAATAAATTGTTGATTCAAAGTGAGTCTCAAAACAACTTTATTGATTGAAAAAATAAAAAATGGGTTCTGTTTTCAGTCTCTTGCATACTGTGTCAAACTGTGCATTTGAGTCCTTAGTCAAATAAGATTTAAAATAAAACAACTGACATAAAATAAATAATTTGTCTTTTCATTTTAAAAGGTTAAGAGTATTAATTAATGAATTACACACTTCTGCCTGTATATTTTAGTCAGCTATTCTCTTTTGTTGTAGCTAATTGCTAATCTACTTTGTTAGTCTATGTGACATTAAAAAGATTCCTTGCAGTGACTTCAACCTTTTTTTTTTCAAAATCACTAACATTTAGAAAATTGATATTTACAATTTGTGAATCAATGCAGATTTTTTTCTTTCTATATGAATGCAATGAAATTTTTCTTCTCCACCCCCAGAATCCACTGTAGACTACCTGCTCAGCAGCAAATGTTAAATAAACAATGTTAGCAACCAGCTGATGACCATTGTGGAGCATTAAGCAAGTAAAGTGTCAGATATTTTGTCAGGAGAAGGAGGACACTGAAACTGAGGTATGAAAAATGAAAAACAAACAAACAAAAATCTTGCTAAAGAGCACTGTAACAGTAAATGCTGAGGGCAGGAAGAGTACATCTCTGTCCTTAAGATTTTACTTTACAGTTTTAATTGACCTCAAAGCTCTTTTTGTATAGTTAATATGTGATGTCTGTTGCCAAAGAGACTGATACCACTGTAAACAGTTTGGCTCTCTGTGGAGGTATTACAAATCCACTTACGAGCATCTCTAATAAACAGACATCTTTCTTTGTTCAATCCAAACAAAATTCAGTGCATAAAAAGAACTGACTGTGTTTTTATTGGTGTGTTTTGTGTACTGGACTCCTTTTTTGGCCATGTGTTGTCATTGAGTAGAGAATAAGTCAAGTTGCCTGCCATTTTATGTTGGCACAAGACTCCAGAACATTGTCTGACACATAAGGGTATTCCCAAATGTCTTATTTTTTCCTTAAAAGAATATAGCTGGCAAAAAATACATTTATACATCAACTAGCTAACAAAAATGTGTCAAAGCAGATGGTGGCTTTAAATGGCTTGCCAGGGAGATTAGAAAACAAAACTGGTGACATGTTGAGTTTTCACAGTAAGTATAGGTTTTGTCACAGTACATTGTACTGTCACCAACCCTGTTAAGCAGTTTTTGATCATATCTCTTGCAAGCTGTTAAGAAATGTGGCGAGAACCACAATGGGTTGTGGTAGTATCTTTAGAGCAGCTACTGTTGACTTTTGAACTACTTGTCGTCAGTCTGTAATTTACCTTCTCCTGCCTTTTCCATCCCAGTTGCTGAGGGCTTGGCAAAAATGCTGAACCGTTGTGAAAAGTAAACACAGCAGACCTCAGTTTCACCTTGCCTGAGAAGACTTAATGTGTTTGTTAATGACATCAAGAGCATGTCACTAAGTTCTGTTCTGCAGATTATTTACTCTCATGGCGGATGAAACTCAAATCAAATTGAATCCAGTGTGCTGCTGCATTCAATGACCTTTGGTTAATGCATCTACAGTGATGATCAATTCTCAGCTTGTTTACATGTTTATCCAGAATGTTACATAAAGCTTTATACTTTAGGCACCCCTCATTCTGTGGTGAGTTGAATACAAAGAAGTGGATTAAAAGAATCAGTAGCGCAGGCATGCAAGCTTGCATTGTTGGACCCATGATAAAGTTTCAGGGCAGCTGCGTCCTACATATGTTGTCCTCTGGGGTCATTTTCCATGATAGATGAGATATTGGCCCAGTCGCTTTGGTTTATTGGTATAAGAGGGCCTCAGTCAACAAGCGCATGGGTAAGAGCCGCTGCGTGGTTACAGTAGCTCTGTGTTTAAGGGCGTACATGGAGCTCTGACTTGCACTAATAATTCAATACACTGAATTCAACCCTTTACCAACAGCTGCAGCCTACTTCCTTGTTTTGTGGCTGTGAGGAGTTTTGCTGTTTAGTGTGTCAGATGATGTTTGTCTAAAAAACTTGTATGAAATAGTTGTATTTATGTCATAATGCCTAACAGGACGTTCATAGATAAAGAAAAGTAGATGAAGGAAAAGAAGGACTGAGACGGATGAATAGGGAGATAATTAGAGGGAAAATCATTAGTGCTTTGAGGCCATGTAAAAAGCTGAGGGAGAGCAAACAAATTCCAGATGTAATAAATTTACGGAGTAGAACAACAAGAGAATTATAGAAGGCTTTGAATGATGAGAAGAATGAAAAGAGCAGGAAAGTGAGGCAAGAGCACTCATCAGAGAGAGAGAGAGAGAGTGTGGAAAACTCGAATTCTCTCGCATGCTTGTTCTCCCTGTCTTGTCTCCTCCCTTCAGTGTTTAGAGTGTGTGTGTGTCAGTGTGTGTGGGAGAGACAGGGCTGAGCTCAGTGGCTTGTCGTACCAGCTTTAGTCTGACCATGAAGCAGTAGCTGCGACGGGCTCACCTCCCTCAATTGACTGACACACGGTACGCATTTCCTCTATTTCTGTAATGAACCTTAACACTGTCAGCTGTCACAACGGGAAACAGGAGCAGGCTGCTTAGACTGTGTGTCAGACTGAACTCAGACTGAGCTCAAGTTGATCTTACCGCTGTGTCGTTGTATTCGAAGAATTCTGTTCTGCTGTATGCACTGGAAATTTTCAAAAACCTAGCAATCAGTCTCCGAAAATATTTTGTTTTCATGTGATTGTGCCATGAAAGTGGGTTTTTCAGGCATTAGACTTGTCTTTGTGATAAGGTTTCATACTTAAACACAGTCTCATGTGTTGTTTCCACCCTAGCTTGTTGTTTGCTCAGAGTGTATTCTGTGAATGAAGGCCAACTTTCACTGCTGTGCTTTGCTTAAGGGCTACATTTACAGCTAACACAGATCATGCTGCTTTTATTAGCTGTTGGAGACTGTTGCATGGCTCAGTATTTGTTGAGTGAGTTTCCTGCTTCAGAGAGATCCTTGCATGTATCTGAACTGGGTTCTTTGCGGCTGGATAAAGCATGGATCTTATTGAAGCTAATGATTTGGAGTGGATGTATGTTTGTGACTGGTGGGGGATGTCAATCTCTTGCAACAAAGGAAGAGGTAACACTGAGTTCATCATAGAAATCTGATCGCTCTTAAATACAATACCCTGGAGTCTAGTTAAATACCTAATGCATGTAAGTACAGTTTTAAAAGACACAAGTGTCTTCTTTTCCTGTCACATGAATTAACAGCTTAAACAGCAATCAATGTTCTTTTTTGTTACCTAATGTCGGACCACTTGCATGGCTTATCTAAATAAGGACACATTGACCAATTATCTATTGCTGGGATGCAGTTATGTAACAAGGAATGGTTGTGTTTTTGTTTTCAATTTTTCCTGCAAGAGGCCGGAATCTTGGCTGCAGCACTGGAGTGCAGGCAGCTGGCTTGAGTCAAATAGTGCAACACGCAGAACACCCAAACTATTAAGCATTATTACAAAAAATAAATATTAATTGCACATAGATTTATGTTTGCTATTTTGAGAAGAAGAAATATATATACAATCTTCTTAAAAGTAGCAAAATAATAATGTAAAAATCTGTTAAAAATAAAAGTCTTTGGTGCCGGAAGATGACGTCTGTACTCTCAATCATTTTTTATAAAACTCAGTCTTGGTTGTTTTTACGAGTGAGAAAACAGCCTTATATTGATGATTGCACTTATTGAATTATTGAAAAACTGGAGATATGGGTATTGAATTAGAGAACTGGAACCAGACTTTATTAACTAATATTTTCTGCAGTGTAAAGCCTTTCAATATAAACTCTTTTTATTGCCAACTATTTGGCTTCCACTTCAGCATTAGCAGACCATCACTCCCACAATTGGATCTTTTCTGTATCTGAGTATGTTGAAATAGAGCCCTCACTGTTTCAGCAGTTATCCATACGATTTTACTTGGAAATAGCACCACACTCCCTCTTACACCATGATAAATTAACACACAAGTGTTGTTAGGAGTCTGCATAAAACACATACACTCAACCTCTTCAAAAAGTGATGACATTTTTCCAATTTAAACATCCAGCTGTACACTTCAGCTGTTAAATAGCCCTAACGAAAAGAAAATAAGCTGTGATCAGCCAGTGGTTTCATTTCCTCAATGTTGAGCCAAACTTTGATGTTATTATAAGGTTTGGATTGCAGATGGCTAATGGCCTAACCAACAGATTTGCCATACTGAGACGGGGCCAAATTGCATACTGCACTTTCTTTGATCAATGGATAGAGCATTATAATAATATTTAAATGGCAGCTTATTCATACATAGGTTACCCAAACTGAAAATGTATTTATTTGCACCAGTGTAAGGTGCTTGGAATAAAAATAATCACAAAATGGAATTTTACTTCACTCAAGTTTAGAAGTGTACATAGTCTGATTCCTTCCTCACAACCATTGTAGATCCTCAATATTGCTTCCTCTCTTCCTCTTAAAGAAGAGGCCAACGCCCAACCAACACCTACTCCCCAGTTTCCCTGTTTTAAGGGCAAATGTGCTGAAATACCGCAGTCTAATGAAAAGCTCTCTGCAGCCTGTGTGAGGTGGAGCAGATGTTCCCTTCCACACCTCCCTTTTCCTTCCTAATGAAGGATAACACATGGACATGGCAAAATTGCATGAAGTGCTGATCCTCAAGCCAACAGGCATCCTTCTCTTAATCTACTTGCTTGCCAGTCGCCTGTGAGGTGACATCATTAGGTTTTGTGTTAGCAATGGAGAGAGAGGATGAAAAGCAGAAATCCATCAGGACAGCTGCTGTTTGCTCAAGTGCCAGAGTATGCCCTGCTGCTGTGAGTTATCTCTTTATGGATTTCCTGTCAGGCCATACAAGGATTCACAATTTCCTTTCTGTACTCCTCCACCCGTATCTGGAGGAGGAGTTGATGTTCAATTGTAATTCAGAACCTCTCAAAATGTTGGATTTTTTTTTTCTTAAATGAAGGGGTTTTTTTTGAAGCCATTAGCTTTACAATATTAGAATTGTAAAAAATTGACTGCCTACTTTACAAATAGAGTAGTACCTCGGGTCTGATACTCTTACAGTCTACCCTGGCTCATACCTTACTTTGGACAGTATCTCGGAAAATGGAGCAGACTCTGGCCTCACTCTCTTGGCCCATACGATGAGAAATTTAATTTCCACTCCAGCTGTAAATCAGCCACCATATGCACTCTCATACAAGTGTGAATTTACCCAATGTGTCCTCAATATGTCATGAGATTCAATCACTCAGGCAGCATTCTGAGGTGGTCTGGGACCCATGTGTCCACATTCTTTTAACAGTATATATGTGAAAGTGTCCTGAGCCATAGTGAACAACTGAGTAGTGCTATATTTCTAACAGAAGTACTAACAGTGCATACACATCCAAACCACACAGGGCAGGTACTGAGTCAAAAATGAGCAAAACATCTTCTGTGAAGGACCACCAATTTTGCAGATGTTTGATGTTTGTGAACACATTGTTTGTTAAAACTGATTTCACTAACATCACCAGACTTTATAATATCAAGCAATTTCGAGAGTTGTTAGGCAGGGAGAAACTTTAAAGACTTTGCAAAATGACTAGGGAAAATTCTTAGTTGTTTGTTTCTTCTTTAAAATTTGAGATAAAATGAAAAAAATCTCTAAAAACATGAGTTTGCCTCTCAGCTATGTCACACAGAAATGTGAACAGGGAGGTCTAGTTGTGTGAGATGGCTCTGTTTCTAAAACCTTGTCTTATCTGCCAACTTTTAGGGGCTTAGTGAGCACACGATTTCAATTTATTTCACCATTGAAGCCAAATTTATGAAAGGAGAAACCATTTTATTGATGATAAATGTCAAAGTTTGCCACAGGAAATTTGAACCAACAGGATTCTATTTTGTCACCTAGAGACTACCTTGAAAAATCATGCAATTTTGTGAGTTGTTACATTAGGAGAAACTTTATTAACTAAGTGTCTACAACACACTCGTAATTGTTTAAACAAATTTTATAGATTCACTTTTTTCTTGAGATGCACGCTTGTCGCAGTGTGGGGGCTGTTACTTTGGCGGGTTATAAACAGCAACGTATTTGTTCTGTGGAAATGAAAAGATGTAGGTGTTTATCTGCATGTAGAGTCAGAAAGTGAGATCAGATCACAAGTGGTTGCTCGAGACACATGTGATGATGCATTGTAATGCCAGGTGTGAACATACTTCCTTCAAGCTGTCCCCTCGTGATTAGATCACCCAGCATGGATGTTAGCAGGTGTGTCTGTGTTCATAGTAGATCTCTGCCTGTGTGAACTCAAGCTTTTGCCATAGATCCAACTCATGCTGACATCAGTGTCAGTTATTTTGATAGATAAAGCTAATCTGATACTACCGCATGCTGGTACAGACTTATTGTTTTCACTCTTAGCTAGAGCTGCAGAGGAGGATGGTTTTCTGGTTTGTGAAATGCATTGCCATGGCTGTTTAGCTAACAACCTTGAAATGGCGGATAAATTTGGTGTTGCATTATTGAGATATGTAGTATTTTGTGCTGTATTCTACTTTCTTTTTCCTTATTAAAAACTTTTTTTTTCATTCTATGACTACTTGCTATCTATGACATTCATTAATACTGTTTTACTTTGCATGACCAAAAAACAGTGTGTCCAATTAGTGATTCTCCAGCACAGTTCTCTTTGTTTTATTTTTTTTATCAAAAAAATTCTTTGAGCTACTAGTTTATCATCCAATTTTATTGCGATTTTATCACTTAGTTTTTTTGTATGTTCCATCACTGCCAATCAACCAAATATGATTTCAGCTGAAGTAGAGTAATCCTTATGATATTTCAGATAGATAGATCACCTTTACATAACACCCGTTTGTACACCTGCCATCTTATTTGCACAGCAAACATGACGAACAAAAATGTGTTCTGTCTATTATATTTTTATCGAGAGAAAGGAGTAGTTGAGGTAGCTTTCAGTGGTTATACTAGTACCTCCTTTGCATTTATGCATTTACAAGGTAAAAATTATAATTTATTAACAAAACAAGCAAGGACAAGGACATATTTTCTGTTGTACAAATTCAGAACAGCAGAGTTTAAAATGGAAACATTTCTGATTTGAATAAAAACATTTAAAAAAAAAACTAATCAGAATTAGACACCTAAATTTTGCATTCAGGTGAATTTTTTGGTAATTGATCTCTTGTTAGTTTTAACCCAAGACTGGCTGCAGGTTACTCTCTTACTTTCCCATAACCCTAGAGATGAGTATAAATGCCCTCATGTTTCTGTGATGCAACCAGCTGAAACTCCCATCTGCCTTTTTTTGATGCCAGGAAGTTTGCAGTTTGTGCTTTTCTATATGCATGCAATAGAGTTGACCCGGGCTCAAATTCTTTTGTGACTCTGCTGACGACTTTACCTCTAAGAGAACTATTCTGTAAAGTTGATTGCTTCTTACAAGATAAGCATCTGGGGCAAAACCTTGTGATCAGAGTCAGGACATCCCTAGAAGGCAGCTTAAATCATGTTGCTTAATGGGGGCGGGCACAGAGCAAGCACAGAGATGAAATAAGATACCATCATGTGCTGTGGTTTTCCCAGAAACTGCGATGGGTTGTTTTTAGTTTTTATGCTGAGGTTTTGGTAGAGAATACAAGTTCCTGGTCATTTTAGAAGGATAAGAATTGCCACGAGTAATGAGGGAAATGTTTGAAATATAAAAAGTCTTTCAAGCTGTTGAAAATGGTCCAGACACTGATTTTCCTTTATGACTGCTCCTAATGTATACCATACATACTGTGTAAACACTGCACAACAGATAAAATCACAGTAATAAACGTTAACATGATAACAAAGTTCTTATCTTGGCTTTTGTAAACACAACTGATTAATGGAGTGTCACAACAGCTGTTGTAAGAAACTTCATTATAGTGTGTGGTAGGCAGGAGAATTTCCTGTCAACCTAAATGACTGTTCACTGTCAGGGTTCAACCTCATCACAATGGCAAGTCACCATTTTACATTAGCAACTTTTTGTTGAGCTGCTAGTAAACCTTATTATTCAACAATTAAACTTTAAGGTGGGTTCATAGACATGTATGTCATTAACTGTAAAATGTCTTTGACTCTGGTATGAAAATTTGCTTATTACAAATTGATTTTATCTATAGCAGTTCTCATATTAATATGTTAAAAAGGGATAAAACGTCAAACCCAATTAGGAATAGAATGAGAAACCCATGGTACATTTTGACAAACAGACAGAGACGTATCAGAGGAAAGTTTTCCTCAGTTTTAAGGAACATTTAGTGTCTTCCAGCTCAGTGTTTCAGTTTTCCACTCTGCATCTTTTTTCCACTCTTGCTCAGGTTCACTCAGCATTCTGTCAGCTCAGATGAACCCAATGTTCAGTCCCTGCAGCAAAACAATACATGAGAGACTGGCTTTTGAATGAATGTTGATGATTCCTTCCTAAGAGTTCAGAGTCTCTGTGAATTTATGTTGAGAAATGAAACTGTCCCAGAGGATCATCAAACAGCCACTTTCTTTGACACCCTTATGGTTTTACCAATAATTTGTTAAACATTTGTATTTGAAACAGCAATAAAATATAACAACTGTAAAACTGTGAAGAGGAACTATAGAAACACGTTTCACATTTCCCTTCATGTAAAAATATGGCTAAAAAAACAAGTGTTTGCAAGGGCAGAGCCACTGTCTATGGATGCTCTTTATGTTAGCTGAGCGAATAGCTGCCAGTGATGACTCAGCTGTTCAGCAGCAGTGAAGCACCTAGAAAGATGTTGCTCTCTTTCTCTCTGAGTTGCTTTCTCTACTTACTACCTTATATTCTGTACTGTCTTTATTTCATAAGTGATCTTTTCCACTCACACATGTCATCATGACCTTTGCAACTACTTTTACACAGGCTGGGCTGGAGGATTAGTACAAGCTCTGTCTTTCAGATATATGGAGCTTGAACACACACAACAGCTCTCTCAGCTGTACACCAGCATTTAAGTTTTGCCTTCATAATATTATGTTTTGGTTTAAAGCTGAATAGATGGCAAAAGGTGCCCTTCAGACATAGAAAAAGGGGACGGAAAATTGCTGATTTTATCTCTTCTCTTCCTGCTACTAAAAAGAAACTGGGTCAGGAATCTGCTGCGAGTGATGTTTAAACATTATGTAATATGTCATGGCATTTTATCCTGCGCAAGCACTCTTCATCTTTTCAGGGGCAGAGAGAACGTGCTGTGTTTAAAGCTGAGAAGCTTTAAAGAAGATGGGAGTAATATCTGCAAGGGTATGTTTGAGAAAAGGAACAAAATACATGTATGTATATACAATCTGTAGGTACATACATGTATGTGTAGGCAGGATATAAATATACATTTATAAATAGGTGAGTGCACAGCACAGAACAAGCTGGGAGAAGCTTGGGGAGCTGTTGTGAGTGACCAGCTGTTTCCAGATGGCCAGCATGTTAACATGTCACCATTGATCTGCAAAGTGCCAAACAGAGGCAGAGCTGGAACAAAATGGCTGTGAAACACGGTCATTAAAGCACAGATATTGATATATCGGAGGCAGAATTATTCTTTGTAAGGGTAAAAAAAAATAATAATAAAAAATTCCCATACCTCCCATGTGGCTGACAAAGTCGGTAAAGAAAAAAAAATGTTTTTTTCACCATTTCTCCTTTCACAGCTTTTGCTTTATGTCTCTGTTTTAGACAAAACATGAAATATTTGACTTTTAGTTCGGTACATCTCCTCCACTGTCCTTGTCATCTCATCGACACAGCATGATGTTGGCTTTGGTCTGAAAGCCAGATAAAAGGCTGATAACACCCCCTCCTCTTCATCTCCCTTACTCAGACAGCACAAAGTCACCTTGTCTTAAAGTACACCTTGTCTTTTTTTTTTTTTGAACTTTTATTGTCAGAATAGACAAACATCATAACAATACTTCCTGAGACTGGGCCTTAACAGACACTTAATAATTTACAATTTCAAGACAGAGATGGAGAGAAAAGAAAAAAAAAAAGAAAAAAAGGGGGGGGAATCCTATTCAATGAGATCTTTAACTGGTCTCCATCTTCTTTCAAAAGTTGAAGTCTTCAACTGTAGTTGTGCAGTCAGCTGTTCCATTACGTACACTTGCTTGACTTTTTGTATCCACTGGGAAACTGTAGGTGGTTCAGGTTTTAACCAAGAAATTGTTATCATTTTTCTTGCAATCATTAGAAGAAGATGTAGCAAAAATTTCTGATCGTGGGACAGTCCATCAGGGAATATGTCCAGTAAGAACATTGAAGGGTCCAGAGATAAGTTGACTTTAAGAAGATTTTCTACTAAGCCTTTTACATCATTCCAAAAGCATTGTATGAAGGGGCAATCCCAAAATATGTGTGTTTGATCTCCGACAAGTCCAC
>JAQMCX010000036.1:237167-285415 GCA_029814765.1 Acanthurus leucopareius | reverse complement strand
TTTAATTACATCTCTTTCAAACAGTTGATTTACTGTGATGAGTTTGTTCTCTGCCCATCTATCAAAGCTCCTGTCTATTAAAGATGGAAGAAACTCAATATTCCCACTTATAGACATGGCTCGAGAGAGAGACACTATCCCTTTTAATTTTTTTTGTACTAGGTTCCAAATTCTTAACGTGTGTTTAACCCATAAGTTTGTAATCTTTATTTTTTTCTGTGACTGCAGATTAAGAAATGGAAGACCTGATAGGGAGATACCTGGTAATGAATATTCTTCCATAGAGACCCACTGTGTCTCTGGATCACGAATGATCCAGGCCACCATTGCTTTTATTTGGGCTGCCCAATAATACACTTTGATGTTAGGCAATCTTAGACCCCCGTTTTCCTTACCAGACATCAAGACTTTAAGTCTTACTCTTGGCCTTTTATTCTGCCAAATAAATTTTGAAATTAAATTGTCTAATGATCTAAAAGCAGACTGTGGTATAAAAACAGGAAGACTTTGAAACAAGAATAGTAATCTAGGAAGAACATTCATTCTTATACACTCAATTCTTCCCAAAAGAGAGAGTGGAAGTACATCCCATTTATTTAAATCAGATTTAATTTCCTTGAACAGTTTGTCATAGTTAGATGAAAACAACTGTGTAGTCTTAGAAGTAAGAGTGATTCCCAGATATCTGAACCCTTGCTTAGAATGTCTGAATGAGACAAGATTATCCAACTGTGACGGCCAATTCCCAACAATCATTAAAGCTTCAGATTTATTTGTATTGATTTTATAACCTGATACTTTACTGTACTGATTAAGGCTATTGAGCAGAGCTGGTACAGAAGTGATAGGATTTTCCAAAAACAATAAAATATCATCAGCAAAAAGGGACAACTTATGATGAGCATAAGTTTCATCTCTTATTCCCTGAATGAGAGCATTGGATCTGATCAGTTCAGCAAGTGGCTCAATACTAAGTGCAAATAATGAAGGCGATAGAACTTCACCCTGTCTAGTACCACGTCCCAGTGAGAAAAAATCAGAACAATGGCCATTAACCCTCACTCGTGACCTGGGGTTTTTATAAAAATTTTGAACCCATTTAATAAAAATATTATTGAAGCCCATATGTTTGAGAGTCTGCTGTAGAAAGATCCAATCCACCCGGTCGAACGCTTTTTCAGCGTCCAAGCTGAGAAACATAGATGAGGTGTTCCTTTTTTGTGCTATTATTTGGAGATTTAAGGCCCTTCTGACATTATCTGTTCCTTGTCTTTGTGCGATAAAACCTGTTTGGTCAGGTTTCACAAGTTTTCTAATATGGTTTTGAACTCTATTTGCAATGATGGCTGTAAGTATTTTTAAATCAACACACAAGAGGCTGATGGGCCGATAAGATGTACATAGAGATGGATCTTTTCCATCCTTATGAATGACACTAATAATGGCTTCAGACCAAGACTGAGGAGGATCACCTTCCGAGAGAGCGTAGTTAAAGACCTTATGTAGAAGTGGCGTCAGCTCCTTTTCAAACATTTTGTAGTATTCTCCAGGGAGACCATCCACTCCTGGGGATTTGTTGTTTTTGAGTTTCAAAATGCTTTTTTTGATTTCTTCTACTGTAATCGGGTGTGTTATTTGATCAGCCTCTTCCTCGGTCAATTTACTAAGCTTAATTGATTTAAGGAAGTTTTCAATCCTTCCCATCTTATCTGGGCAGCTTTCTTCCCTATACAATTCCTGATAATAAGTGGCAAACGCCTTTGCAATATCACTTGGCATATACATCATATCCCCAGTGGTTGGGCACTTGATTTTATGCACCACTCTGTTTGATTGTGATTTACGCAACTGAAATGCTAACAACCTGCTAGCCCTGTTGCCAAATTCGTAATACTTCTGATTTGTGAATCTAAGCTGTCCCTCTGCTTTATAGGTTAGTAAATTATTTAATTTCTGTCTGTTCTCCTTCCATACGGTCAGTATGTCATCATCATGTGTTGTCTGATATTCTTTTTCTAATTTTCGGACTTTGTTTTCCAGCTCTAATTGTTCTGCAAGTCTTTCTTTTTTCAATCTAGAGCAGATTGCAATAATATTGCCCCTTAGAAAGCACTTGGCTCCCTCCCACAATACTGTTGGAGAGACCTCTCCGTTATCATTAAATTTGAGATATTCATTAAAACCCTCCCGTAATTCTTGTTTGACTGTTTCTTTATTTAAAATAGATACATTGGCTCTCCAGTATTTAAAGTTATTATTTGGGCTCATCTTTAATTTCAAACAGACTGGGGCATGATCTGAGATAGTGATTGCCTCTATATTACATTGAATAGCTCTAAAGGAATCTGCTCCAGACATCAGGAACATATCTAGCCTTGAGTGGCTGCCGTGCACATGTGAGAAAAAAGTGAAATCTCTCTCCTTGGGGTGTAGGTGCCTCCAAACATCTACCAAGCCCAACTCCTCCATCATTGTTGAGAGTACAAGAGACTTTTTTGATTTGGGACCTAAGTCAGCAGGTAGTTTATCAACAGATGCTCTCAAAACACAATTAAAATCTCCCCCTACCAGGATAATTCCTACTGCCTCATCTGCTATCAGTGACGCAATATTTCTGAAGAAACTTGGGCTATCCTCATTTGGAGCATATAGATTGAGCAGAGTTATTTTAATGCCCCCTACACTTCCAATTACCATTAAATATCTCCCTTCTTTATCACTGAAGCTTCTCTCATGACAAAAATAAATAGTTTTACTGAAAAGAATTGAGAGTCCTCTTTTTCTCCCATTTTGGTATGAGGAGTTATATTGCTGGTCTACCCATTCTCTCCTCAGCTTCCCATGCTCTTTTTCTGAAAGGTGTGTTTCCTGGAGCATCGCTATAGCACAATTAAGTTTTTTTAATTGGTTCAACACCTTTTTCCTCTTAATAGGACTACTCAAACCTTTGACATTATAAGTAACACAAGTAAAATTATTCATCTATTTTAGCACTGTTTTGTTTCCCACTTAGATCACTTAGATCACAAACTGACTCAGCACATATATTACAATAATGGCCCATTTCCAGTCTCAGGAAGAAAAGAACATTTACAACTGAACAAATAGCAAACAAACAGAACAGTGTAAGCTTCCACATACCAGGCTGGATCACTCAGAGTCCTCAAACCCGAGTAACCCAGTCCCCGGTGTATCCTGGGCGGAGGTTGGTGACCGATCCTCCGTGGAAAAGAAAGACGCGGTGCGTGTTGTGTCGCTGTCGTCCGGCTCTCAGAGCGGTCTGCTGCGGTTTGGTCGTGGATAGATGGTCCTCCACTCGCTTTTCCTCACGTCCCGTCCAATGTTTAAACACTTCATTTTTCCTCTCCTAACTTTTTTTGTTTGTAAACAATCGTGTGAACTCGGCGACAAAAAAAAGAGAAAGGAAAAAAGGGTAACAACAAAAAAAAAAAAAAAAAGAAAGCAGTTCACTCCTTTGTGCTGAAAAAGGTTTTCATCTCTGCGTAGGTAAATGTCGCGGGACCTTTACCCGATTTCACTCCCGCAGTGCTCCACCCGTCGCGGGACAGCTCCGTTTCCAGTCGCTCTCTCTCATCCACTCGCACCTGCACCCCCATCTCTTTAAGCGCTGGGAGAGCATCCGACATCGTCGAGTAGGTTTTTTCGCCGTCCTCAAGGAACACTTTCAGCTGTGCAGGGAAAATGCACTTCGCTCTGATGTTCTTCGTTTTTAACTGCTTTACTGCGTCTCGCACAAGCATCCTCTTCTTCTGTAACTCGGGAGAGAAGTCGTGATCGAAGTAAATCTGCCCGTCTTTGTACATTACCTTTCTTTGCTCCCATGCTTTTCGTAGTATGGTTTCTTTAATTGAGTAATCCAAAAATTTGACAATCAATGATCGTGGGGCAGCATCGGGGTTCTTTGGCCTGGCAGTTAGGGCTCTGTGCGCTCTCTCAATGCCGATGTTTAGCTCGGGGGGAAGTTGCAGGACAGATTTGAGCAGATCTTGTACAAAAAGTTTAACATTCTTTCCCTCGCTTCCCTCCGGCACACGATAGATTCTCAAGTTGTTACGCCGAAGTCTGTTCTGCATATCTTCACACCGCACAGACAGGTGTATTTCTCTGTGCAACAGGTACCGAATAGCCTGCTCATGGCGCCTGGCGGTGTCTTCATTAGCGCCAACACGTCCCTCCGCTTCCATGATTCTGTTTTCCAGTTTTGTCACATCTTCCCTCAATCCCTTAAATGAAGTTTCTAATCTTATTAGGGAGAGTTGGGTTTGTGCATGTCCCTCTTGATTGTCTTTCCTTAATTTCTCAAGCTCTGCGAGTATTTTTGACTCAGAGTCGGGCATGCTATCTTCTATAGCTACAGGTCCACACGAGGCTTGCTTCAGAGTTAACTGCTTCAAATTGTCACCTTTGTCTTTGCTTTGGTCCAGTTTGTGTGATCCTTTACCTCTCAAGGATGATGCCATATTGTTTTAGGGGGAAAAAAAGCCGAGTATTACGTTGATTTAGTTAGGAAATAGTCGAATAAAGACGGAGCGTAGGTTCTAAGCTGCTACCTATCACATGACGTCACCGGAAGCCCCCACCTTGTCTTTTGAAGTTAAACTATACGACCATACTGCACATCAAGATGATGATGACAGTGGTCTGTTTTTGCTTTGTCTTGTTAACCTGTTGTTAATACAGGGAAGGTTGCTAGACCTGCCTGCAGTGATGCTCAAATATTCGACACATTCTCACATCAGTCTTGCTTAAACAAGATGCAACTAATGATGTTAACACTAATTACAAGTTAATATAAATACAAAGACAGTCAAGCTTAAATTTTGAGGCTAAATTACATATCTGTTACGTTGTATCCTTTGTGATTGATCAAACCACTTTGAGATCTAAATGTGTGAGCCATCACTGTGGTTCCATTCGCTTTGAGTTTTACCATCTGACTTCGCCCTTGTCAAATACAGCAGGCTTACTATCGTGTGCTGCAGCAGTAACTGCCATGTCCAGCCTTGTCTTTTGTATTTTCAGTTGTTGACATTACATCTGAGTCCGACAGTCATTCGTGCATATCCTGGTGTCATTGAGTGCTTTGCTCTTCTGCTTTCACTTATATCTGCTGTTTGTTTTGTGCTTAAATAAAAACCAGATCCACTACCCGCATAGTCCGCCTGCTGTCTAAAAATAGAATATGATTGCACTGAGCAGTTCATAAAGGTAGATGTGGATACATTTTGTTAAAAAACCTAACATGATTGCCAGCTGCCATCTTTCCCAGTGTCTGTATTCAGACCTTTTTTGTATGTGTGTGTGTGTGTGTTTGTACGTGAGGGTGGAACTTTACAGTCATGCATTTGAGCTAAGAAAGAACCTTTTAAAATGGCTGTGAATATGAGGGTCAGAGTTGATCTTTTTTTTTAAAAAAAAAAAAGCTAGATCGGTGAATAAATGTCCCTGGCAATGTGATATTTTAAATTCAAGATCAAGCTAATCCTTAAAATGAAGAAAATGATTATGGCTAAATGTCTGAACAGTGTATTTTCCTGCATCTAAATCGATAAAATGAATGATGAAAACCAATATTGGAAAACTTGTTGTGCTCGTTCAGCTTAGAAATATATTGAAGTTTACTGATTTTGAGAAGCTCAAACTCCTCACAGCTTTTGTTGCTCCTGCTTGAGCCACCAGGGTTGGTGCAAACACTGCGTGGGAGGCTGATCTCTCATTTGTTTGTCAAATTAAAATTTGTCAAACTAAAAGTCTATTGGAGTTGTTACTGAATTGGACATCATACTATATCATACATACATACTATATCATGGTTTTAATTTCAGTCAGAGGAAACAATCGTGACTTCTCATGATTTTTTTTAAGAGACACATAGCAAGTTTCCATGATGTATGTTTACTTTAAACTAAAATGGGGAAGGAACATTGTGTGCTGGGAAGTTTCATTCAGGTCATCATTTAAGGTCAGTAGACCTTGAAGAATGTTGGTGAGTTCTGAAATGAATCTTAAAAAATGGAAACTAGAAATTTTAACTTTAGCTAGCCTGAAATAAATAAAACTTATGTAGTTGCAAGAGGATTTTATTAAGTTTTTATTTTTTCCCCCATCAAATTATAGTCCTTTTAATTGAGTGTGCTGCTCCAATATTTGGTGTAATTTGTATCTGACGTGTTGGATAAACAGCTGTAGCTTTCTTTCACCCCATTTTATTTGTCACAATCTACTTGCTTTATAATAAGTTCCTGACTCCAAACTATAACTTTTATAATCGTAAACTAATGAAACAATGTGAAAGATTAAAGTTTAGTTGGAGGACTTTGACTCCAGAAATTTAAGTGTTCTTCTCGATTGAAATTCTTTTCTACCTCATTCATCCATTGCAGTTCTTCATGCATTGAGATTCACATCCAAAACGAGCTTTTCAGTCATTAATTCAGTTAGTTACTGTTGAGACCTTTGATCAAATGGCCAGTCCGGGTGAGTAGGAGGGGAAGTTGAAATTTGTTTCAGATTTTCATCCAAAACAGGACATGAGAAAACTTATTTTTCTGAACCCGCCTGCAAGTATGAAATGAGTCACACTTTAGACAGAAAGAAACTCTTTGATTGGTCTGTCTTTTATTTAAATCTACCCCTCAACCCCTACACTTGAGTCATGCATCAGCCTCTGTAGCTTGATTGTCAGTTTACAATCAAGGGAACGAATGCTAATATCAGCCCTGGATATATAATGATCCAACTGTTCCTCTCATTACGCTGTGCCTGAAAAACTTTTCTAGTTCTGCCTGTCACACATTATATTTTGTATTAGTGACACTTGGAAATTATTCGTAGACCTTCACTTTGTCTCTCTGTCAGTCTCCATCCCGCCCTCACTCACTCATCTGCATAATTAATCAATGCTAATCATCAGGTGGGGCTTTTATAAAAAGCATCCAGGCCAGATTCACACGCCATTTTGTCAGTCAGGAAAAGTGGCGACAAATGTGATGAATCTGTCAAACAGAGAATATGACTGAGACAGTACTTCCTGTTGTGGGATCAGGCCTGGGCTGTGATAACGGATGGCAGCATTATTGCAAAGCTTTGGTTAAAAGAGCGTTCTGATTTGAATCCCTGCAATTACTATCTATAAATCCTACCTGCCTTTCGATTACCAACTCCTCTAACCTTCATGCCCCAGTGACTGTAAGTCTCTGCTCTGCAACCCAGAGAGACCGGGCAAAGATAAACTGGGCACTCCGACTGCAATAAAATGAACTGAGCCAAGATTAAATTAGAAAACTACTGTGTTGATGCCTCTCCACAAAGCCTTGTTAATTGACCTCTGACGCTCAGTGACAGTTTCCAAATCCGTTTGCCTTATTGTTGTAAGCAGCTCTTAGTGTTGTCTATCCTCTCAGACAGTGGCTCTAAGCTTTCTAACCAATCAGAATCCAGCTATTTGATTTCCTCTTCCTGAGTAACTAAGCAATATCCAATCAGTGGCATTGTTTTCTTTGTCTTTCTCCTTACTGACTTGCCTGTGGTTGTGTATTGTCTGACTGGAGATTAGGGATTCCAGCGCTGTTCCAGGTACAACTGTGACGTCAGTTTACCACGCTATCCACACCCAAAATGTACGGATTGCCATCATGTGTTAATTAGGATCTTGTTAAATAGACAGTTCCACATAAACCTTAATGAGATCCACATGTCTTCTGAGGATGGAGAGATTAGGAAAATTCTGTACTGTGTTGGCATTTTGTGTGTCTGAGTGATGTTTGTGAATGTGACTGAAGTGTGGTTACTCCTTGCAGGACAGAAGAAAGCATGGTGACAAACGTGTTTGGATTGTTTTTTTGGCCAGCTGTGCTGTGCTTCTGCCCTCTGCTGTGCTAAGAAGCAGATGGAAGTAATTCTGTGTGTGTGGTCTTAGCTGATCATCTGGCCACTAACAGCTCCTAATGCTGCTCTGAGTGTTGATCATCATTAATTTTTGGATGGTATAGAAGGTTGCACTGGGCTTACATTAAGGGGATCATAACTGTAAATAGAAATATATATCATTAGTACTCTAGTAAAAAAAAAATTAAAAAAATGACATGTTGCTTCTTCAACATTAATTTGAGAATTGATCAATCGAAATGTATTATTTCAAAATATAATCGATTTTAAAATAATACATATAAATAATTAAGCTAGATCTGGAGCGGTTTGCTGATAAATTAAATTTGTCGGTTGACAAAAAAATTAATCAACTAGATATTCATCGTTCACAGATGATGCAGTCTGACTCACCGGATGGAGACTGTGGGTATAAGCCTGCCCTTGGGCAATTATTTTAGTTGGCGTTCTCTTCCTCTTCTCTGTCTCTGTGTTACTGCATTGCATGATCACTGTTGCTGCATCCCAGGCTAAAGCACTGCCCAAGATGATTGGGATTGATTTTAATAAACACAAACAAGCAAGAGCTTTTTTCACTGACAGCAAAATGGTAATTGATGCAGCCAGACCTTTCTCCAGTGCTAACACAGCATGTGAAAGTAGAGCTAGCTATGGGAGACTGCAGATGATTTATCCTAATGACATTGGTGATCCCCTGACATTTTCCCTGGTGCTACCAATAAGTTGACGCTTGTGGGTTTGAATTAAATGTCTCATAACAGCTATTGACTGTTTTGAAAAGGTATTTGGTACACATATTTATGCCGCCCACAGGATAAATTGTAATAACTTGTTATCCCTTCATTTCAGATTTTAAATTAGTCAAATTATTGGATTTATTCTTGCTCAGCTAGTGACAGTCCTACCAGCATTAGCAGTGTGAAACCTAGTGTTTGCCATGTTGTCATGCTAATTAGCAGTTAGCTTAAAGTAACACTGACAGAGTACCACCTTGCAGAGCTGCTGGCTGTAGACTGTTTATCTTGTTTACATTTATGGACATTTTATTGATTATTCAAAAAGGTAATCAGAGAAAGTCATTTAGCACATTCAATAATGAAAATATTCACACATAGTTTTACATTAAACACTAAAAAGGTTATTCAAGTGATACAGTCCAAACACAGTCACACTAGTATTTCATTGTTTCTTTAGTATCATGTGTGGATTTAACTGTAATTTTAACATCAATTTAGATACAAGCAAGTGCTCTTATATTGTGGAATGTGTGAATGTGTATGAGAGTGTGAGAGTATGAAAGTGTGTTTGGTAATATTAGCAATTAAGTGCATCTCCCAACCCCCTCCATCTTCACCTTGCCATTGCCCCAAACTGTTACCAGTTATGTTTCAAGTTGTGTCCTCCATTAACATTTTAGTTAAACTAATGTCTGATTTTTCTTTGTTTTCTGTCTCTTGTCTCCTCTTTTTTTATTTGTTGTCGTCCTGTGTGGCTGCGGCTTCTTCCACTGCTGCTGCTGTTGCTGATGCTGACCACTATCGCCCATCCTGCTGCACGCAAACCCACCACTGCCAACATCTGGTCAACAACACATGGTGGACACTCCTCTTCCTTTCATCTTGACACATCCAAAATCTCTGCCATACTTTTCATTCCTTCTTACTCTCTGTCCCTTGTTCCCTCTGTGTTCCCAAATTGTCACTTTTCCTCCTCCTTGCACTTTTCTTCTTTGTCCACACTTTCCCTTGCTAGCACCATGCAGAGTTGAGAGAGCCCCATGCCACCTCCGGTAAGCCAGTGACCTTTTTGAGGGAGGGCTAAGGGTAGTACACACAGTTATGGGAAGGCCAGGGCTGGTATTAAGGGGTAGATATAACATAAGGGAGTGTATTTGTTATTAGTAGAACAAAAAGCTAACAGTTGTGCGCCCATTTTCTACTGTTTTCTGTTGAGAATGTTTTTTAGACAGGACTTGGGCCTGTGGTAGGTTTTTTAAACTGCTTTGCCGGCACCTTCATTTATTCAGCAGAGGTTCACCCTCATTAATAAATCATTAATTGCAGTTTGTAATGGAGAAGACTGTGTATAAAGTCTCTGACATTAATTTGCTTGGGGTTTTTCATTGCACTCAGAGTCTTTATGGAGTCCTGTAAGCTGTCCACCTGTAGCACCGCTGCCATATTAACAAATCTCTTGTAGATTCTTATGAATGCTTTTACCAGAGCTGAAATTATTATAATTTTTTCACATTCAAAGCTTTTATTTAGCTTTGATTAAGCTTTAAATAGCCAATCATCGTATATTAACTGTAAGCTAGTGAGCAATGGCAGGCGCCAGTGTTATGTGTGTTTGCGTGTTTTTGTTTTGCTGCTCTGAGCTCTCACCTGACTCTGGTTCTTTGAGCTATTTCCTTTTTTCCGCCTCTTCTCTGTATGCTCTTGAAGTAAAGTACAATTACCCTTCAGTAGGGTAAGCAGTAAACAAAGAGAGGCTTATTACCACAGCTCGGCATCTCTGTGGCTCACTACGCAACAGATTGAAGTGAAGATAAATCCACTTTTTAATTCCGAAAGTCAAAAAACAAAAAACATTTTGACCTCTCCTACTACTAGTTATCGGGATAAAGGCAGAATCCAGTGTGAGTCCAGGTGTTTTATTACTCTCAAAACTGATTAATCCACACGGGTGCTAACATCACTGAATTATGATCTAAATATGGAAACCTGAATGTTATTGTTAACATATGTGTTTGTGTGTGTGCATACTAGTGTGCATAAGCCACAGCCTGATTTCTAACTTGATGCACATTAATGGAGGGTTTTGATGCTTTTTAATCCACTACATATGCTAATGAACACACTCAGTATTTAATTATTAATTTACTTAACGATTACAACTAATCTGACACATTGGATGTCATGTTTTACATATCCATAGGATTTACTTACCATCCATCTGGGAAACAGCCCATAGACAGCATTTGGAAAAGGCAAATCATAAATATGTGTGCGTATGTTTGTGAGGTAAAAAAGAAAGAAAACAACAATTAACCTACTTTAGGCAGGCTTTTTGGTATATTTATTGTCACAATAGCCATTCACTGCCAGCCATGATAAAAACTTCACGAGACATTAAAACTTAACCCACTGCAATTGAAAATGTGTGTAAACTAATAAGCTAGCCAGCAAACCCACTAAAAAAGAGACAGAGTCTGATTGTGAAATGCAGAATCCTTTTTTTTTTTTTCAAAAACATTATTGTACTGTTAAATGGTGAAAATAATATTCACTCCAATGACAATTAAATTATAAGATTTGGGAACATAATAGGCATAATAGATTGTCAGTGAGTCTTTGAGCTTATCTAACAGGGTTGTGTGGGTGCATCAGACAAAAAAGGAATATTAGATCTACAAATCTTGTATTGCGTGCATGTTGATATCAGTGCACTCTTATTTGAAAAAAAAAGAAGATTAAAATGATTTTAGTTTCTTAATTATTACCCAAGTTTTTTGGTTCTTACCCAGTTTACCCCTGGAGATCAACAGAGTATTTCTAATATCTGATTGTTAGATTTTTCTTAGCCAGGTTTGAGGGGGAGGCTGTCATACAGCTTTCTAATGAGATTAAAAGGATTTTTTTTTTTAACACAGTATATTTAAAGCCCAACAGCTCAGTCACGGTGGAGTCACTGTTAGGATCACTCTGATGATCACGATTACCCTCAAAATGTGAGAAACGTGGAAGGAGGTTGTTTTCCAACCAGTAACCCACAAAGGGACTAATAACAAACTTATACTGGGTACCTCAGTTGATCCCTGTTAAAAAAAGAAATCAATTGGACTGGAAAAACTATGAAAAAAAATCCCAATTGATTTTCCTGTTGTAGCTGAAAAACAAGATATGAAATTTAGAAATATTTTGAGCCAAATGGAACTAAACTAGCTCATATGAGCTTTGTATTAGTTAAAAATTTTCACTTTTTTTCACAATTTTTTGTGTGATTAACATGACTTCACTTGTTGAACTGAGAATTTCTAAGACAGAAATAATTCTAAAATCTCATATTTAATCATGAACTGTGTTGAGTCTTACAGTATGGTGCCATTTGGAGCTTCCATATGATAAAATCAGGTCATGTCTTGTTCAAAGAGTATAAAACCTGAGATTGAAATTTCGTTCATTTTGGTTCTCTGCCAACTGAAGCGAGCTCCTATCACGGAGAAATAACATGCCTGCTTGCTTCATTAGCACTAGGTAAACAAGGTGGAGTGAGAAGGGACAAGGACAGAAGACATAGATGAAAACAAACGTTATATAAGTTATGAAAATATGTTATGAAACAGAAGACAGATGCTCCCAAAAGTGGGCTGTCTGTAGATGTTGCTTGTTTTGAAGATAGCAACATGTCTCTGATGTTCCCCCCCTTTTCATCACTGACCTTCCTGGCTCACTCTCTCTCTTCTCTCTGCCTGTAGCTGCTGTAGCGTGTGGTGATGACACCATCCTTCTGACCCCAGGCAGGATGAGCCAGCGCCAGGTGAAGGAGCGGGACAAGGAGAGGGAGAAGGAGGCAGGCCTCCAAACCCCCAACAGAGAGCATGTCTCCACCCCCTCTACCCTAAGCCCAGGGGTCAGCTACAGCCATGGTAAGATACAGACTTCCTTAACGCTCCAGATGAAACAAGGCTTGATATTTCTGACCTAAAATTTATTTATGGTTTTAATTTGGCATGCAGAGTACTATACTGAGCTCTATGGATTATTTGTAGATGAAAATAGAGCCAAAGTGTACTCTCCATGACAGAGAGGACTTGATCTATCTACCTGATTTTTATTCATGAAGGAAGTTTTCCTAATATTTCATTTTTATGGATGTCACTCACACCACATTCAGTATCAAGAAGACAAAAATAGCATATTAACTCTAAAAAAAACCCTACCAGGATCTTTTCGAACTTAATCTACAAAGAAAACAAGCCCTTATTACTAAAAGAGACTGACCTGTAAATGTCACTCCTGAATTTTGTCACCATATTTCAGTAAGGAGAAATATTTTTGTGCTGATTGGCCTTTTTTACGTTTCTATTGTTTGGCAAACAGTATGTTTTGCATGTTTACCTGTTTCGCATTGCATTTATTTTACATACATTAATTAATAACTTAGTCATATCATACTGAAAACTATCTTTGTTCTGACAAATATACTTTTTTAACACAGAAAATAATATTAGTAGGCTTTAGCTTGCTTTTCTTTCTGTCTTAAGCCTCTGGTAGTTTAATCCAACACTCCTTGCAGACATTTCACTTTAAAGTGGATCATTGGTTTAATTGAATTAAGTAGAAATACATTCTCATGAACTTATAGGTGAAACACACTCTGGCCTGGTCAACAGTTGCCTGTTTTGTTGCTACAGTCTTTCATGACCAAACCAATGACTAGTAGCTTATGAGGACTAATGTTAGCTATTTTTAGCAAACTGGTTCACTGTAAGCACCACTTCACTTAACAAAGATCTACATATTTCCTGTTTCTTTTAACTTTTATAATCCTGCTTCCTTTGTCTTTCTTGTCTGGGGCTTATATTCTTACAGATCCAAGGTAATGCTTTAAGACAGTTAAAAGCATGCTTGTGATATTGGACAATTTTAGCCCCAGGACAGCTGTCGGTTTTATGTTAAGCCTTTACCTTTCCCAGTCAGTCCTGATGGAGAAACAATGACTCATGCTCACTTATTAAGTGGTTTTCAGCCTGCCTGTGTGCTGCTGTTCAGCTAGAATCCTGCAGAATTATCAGGTTTTTATCTTCTCTTTTTGTGCTACTTTTGTTTTTCAGTGATATTTAATTCCTTACAGTATATGTAGTAAATAACTTGTGTTGGGTTACACAAACTACAGATTTATTGTGGCTGTCATGTATGACTTACAAGACAAAAACAAATACAGGAAATTGAAATCCACAGATTTAGGTTATGGTCTGTCAAAGCCACCCAACCAGGTTAGCTGTATGATTCTCAGACTCTTGGTGTTGCTTTATAAAAGCTTGTTACCCTCAACCTTTTAACTCTGTCATCTCAAGAGGTCATCAGCATCTGGCTGTGTGGTTGGAAAGCAACCTGCTTTATTTTGCAGACACTTGTGGTGGTCTCATGATAATCATACCGCTGGAAATCCCCACGAACCACAGAAAAGCAACAAATCAAACAGAGGATGTTGAATTGTCAATAAGATGAAGGGTATATTGACTGGGCTCTTGCATCATCTCTTATACTGCCTGTACCTTGTGTTACAGTGCCCTCTTGTGGATTCGTTGCTGTTAGTGAAATGTAGGATGTGTACATTTCTTCATGCTCTGTTTTGTTCAGAGATTCATGTAATTATGTTTTTTTAGACAGCACGAGAGATATGTTGGAGGGGGGGTTTCTTTGGAAGATAGAAAATATAGATCTCTGTGACAGGAAGGACAGAGGCCATAAATTGTGCTTACCATAGAAGCTCACCAGCTGTTTTTCCTTCAAGAAGTAGATCTGTTTAACAGTATTGACTGCTACTGGAAGATTCATTTAAAGCTCAGAGTGCATTACTTATGCTAAATCAGATTTAAAGCTGCAAATACATGACGTATTATGAACCCTTTTGCATTAATACATTTGTGGGAACAGCCTGTGTGTTTTTTTCCACTTAACTTACTACCACCAGAGGGAGCAGCATAACACAGAAAGATACGACAAATACACATGATAAATAAGTTAATATGTAACGTTACAGAAATCCGCTCTTTGACTCACTATCACACATGACCCTGTGAGTTAGTGTGTGACACGTGATATGTGTGTGCAAACACCAGGATCAATAATTACTTGTGATAGTCTTTAAAAGAGCTTGTTCTGTTTAACTGCTGTCCTGCTTCAGGGCATACATTACGTCAGACCTCTGTGTGTGTTTAAAGTTATTTATCAAGAATTAAACACGTCCTCATGTATCCACACATCCCCAATAGTCCAGGACCATAAGTGTAACAAAATAATAAGAATTCTTTATTTCTCTGTAAATAGCTTTCTGAGTGTTTGTTCTGTGAGCTTCATACAGCAGCACCAAACCTACAAGAATGAATGGCTGTTGGCTGCTGGACCTCATCACCTTCAAACCATAACAGTATCTGTGAAGCATGAATCAGTAAGACAGCATGATAGCTTTCATTTTCACCCTCGACTCCCTGCAGCCCAAAATGGGTATCCATGGCAACTGATTTTACTCCTGCTAGCCCTTGGTCTCACGTAAAAGTGATGACGTGTGTTTTGTTTTTCTAAACCAGTGTTTGAAGATTGTGTCTTTTTTTTTGCTTTAGTTTCAAGGCTGCAGTTATACATGACCTGGATTCTTAATGTGGGATTCAGTTGTTCCTAGAGGTACAGAGTCCAGAGTTACAAGCTGGTGACTATTGCTCTGACGTAGTCATTGTTGAACCAGGAACAAAACTGAAGGAAATGTGTGAAAATTCACAGCATAATGTGTAAAGATCACTCTTGATTATATTTGTTCCCTTCTTATAGTTTTTTCTCACCTCATTTTGGGAACCTGATACTGCCTTGTAAGCGTAATGAAGTGACTCGTCTGTGACCAACCAATTTGCTATATTAATACAAAGGTACTCACTCTGTAAAACCTAAGTTACTATTAGGTTTGATCAGTAATCAAATCCCCCTTCTACCCCCACAAAGAAGGACCTGACATCATCGTTGTCAGTGTTCTACATGTAAAGAAACGAGGTGCATCTATAACAAAATTGTTGGGTTTCCTCACCAAGTAAAACCTGTTCTTTTTTACATGTACGGACCATTTTAAATGAAATTATTGCTTAAGTCAAAAAAGTAATCAGATTAAGATCTTATCTCAGAATCAATATGTTTGATGCACTCGTTTATGGTCAACCTTCAAAGCTAGAGAAACAAATAAACCACAAGTCTAAGTTTTACAGAACATCTACTTTTAATTATGTCCAACATCTTTTTTTAACACTGATTGGGTTGTGGCAACGTCTTTAGAGTTTATAACTCATTCTACAACAGTGATTTTGTGATCTATTATTAGTGTTACGTTGCTCTCTCATTAAGATTTCTTGAGTTTTTGGTAAATAAGTGATATTTTTGTGTTTAGGTTTTGTTTTTCTGAGGATTTTTTTTGTCCCTAGAATTTTAATCAAATATCTTTGGCCACAGAGATACAACACTAATGGACTCTAATAAAGAGTACAAAAATTGTTTAAAACATGGCCTATTATTAGTTTATGATTCACAGTGCTTTCATAATACAGCTTGAGTGTTGTTTGGATTACTTAAATTTAATCTGAGTTTGGTTGCATCATCACATATGCAAACTCTGACAAACTCTGGTGTCTGTGGTCTTGCTGCCAAGTGAGCTTTCTTTTCTCTATGACTCACTGAGAACAAAAATAAACCCAGGAGGTTGTTTGACGAGGCTTCTTCAATCGGCTTTGAAGCTGCTCTCGCTTTAACCGCCTTTTACTGACTTGCTGTCCTCTTTCCAGGTAAATAGAAAATCTGCCTGTACTGACAGTGAGAGAGGTGGAGAATTAGAATGATAAAATGAGAAATATAAGACAGTCTGAGAAAGAATTTTAAAAATGAAAATTGGAGAGATGAAGAATATGTAAATTAAAAGGAAGTGGGATAAGATGGGAAAAAAGGAAGTACAAGAGCAAGAGCAGGTGGGGTCAGCATGGATTTAAGCTCAGCCTCAGGGATTATGCTCCGTCAGACGGGGTTAACAACATGGAAGAGGTTGGGTTTTATCTGCACCCTCAGCCACTACCAATCCAGCGTTCCTTCTTCCGCCTACGCTCTCATCCAATGAGTGGCTGAGCCCTGAGAGGCCTGAGTGCTAAGAGGTAGAAGGCTTGACAGAGGAGATACGATATCGAAGACTCTGTGGAAGAAAAGGACAGGTAGAAGATGACAGAGAATATCTTTGCTTGGGGCCTGAGCTCTGCTCAGATGGCCAAAGGCTTGCCTGGAGTGACACAACCTGGAACTAAAGCTGGAGGGATTTTAGCATGATTTGGGCGATTAGAGTCCTGATATTTTCAGTTTTAGCCTAAAGGGAAACAAGGTAAAGTATGAAATGGTACCATTTGACTAGGTAGTACTTGTTAGTGTTTCAGCTAAAGCAACAGCTTGACAACTTTGTTATTTTAGTTGTACCTGGTCTCTCATTACACACCCTCAACCCCTGGCCCTGTGATGGTTCCTTTTGCTGCTGTCATGTGTGTGCATTGTCTATGTGAGTGACTCTCATGAGGACAGAACAAAGAACACAGCTACTTACAATGGCTTTTCTCACTAAAGTCGTCATGTGGACAGAAACAAAACCCATGATTCTTCCATACTAGAAACAGTAGGGGGTAAGGAGTACGAGAGAAGATGCCTTAGGTCAGTGTTTAAAAAGCTGCTTTGTTGCAAAGCTAATCCTCAGCTTACATGGTCTACAGAAGCCATTGTGCAAGACTGGATATGTCTGTCTGCATGTGACCTGATGTCTCCAGCATATGTATCACTTGCACTACATTGTATCAGATAAACTGTTGCTCATGGTTTACTGTGTCTGAGTTTATGACAAGGATTCTTGCTGATAACAGTTGGAAATAACAACACTGATTATCAGCAATGAAGCTTTGTTTTGTTCTCATTCATCACTCAAGGTTTCTGATGGTATCTTTTTGTAAAAGAACAAGATGAGACTTCACATAAGCTCAGCAGTGCTTTAAGTTCAATGCTAGCATCAGCATGCTAAGATGCATACAGATGCGTTGCTGACATCCTGATGTGTATCAGGTATACTGTTTCCCCTATTCGCCATTTTGGCCTAGCTTGGTAGCATGCTAACATTTAAGCACAAACAAAAGTATAGCTGAAGCTGCAGAGAATATTGTTGACTTTGCAGATAATTGGTCATAATCAAGCAGTGAACTAAGTATTAGATGAATTAAAATTTTGACTTAATGGATGAAGCTGAAGGAAAAGTCAGAGGATCAACAAAGTAATTATAATTTATTCCAAGGCTGATGATGAGTGTCATCTTTAGAGTGGGACACAATACTATGTATACCATGTAATTCTTGAGGGCAGCAACAGATCCTCACTCACCCCTTTACTGGCTGGTTTGGCATAGCAGGACTACCTGTACCTGACACCAGCTCACCTGATATACAGGAGTGGAACAGGTAGATGTTGCGCATCAGTAAGCCCATCTGTCTAGTCATACAAAAAGCTGATATCCAAATAGTGCTTATATTTGTGTGCTGAATAATTCTGCAAGTTTCTGTGATGGGAGTGCTTCATGGAAAAGAATGGATAAAAGTTAAAAGAAAAATTTGCTAGAGGATTTAAAATATCTCATTTTTGCCTGTATAAAACAAAATGTGAATTTGCCATTTTACAGAGGGCACTTTGTTTGTAAAAAGGCAAAAGGCAGGAATGAATGACAGATAGAAAGTGAATGGAATGATTACAGTAGGTAAAAGCCACACTGGAGTGTGGAAAAGCTCAGTCTGTATTGTGAGGAGGTTAGGATTGGCCAGAATCAGTACTGATTAAATCCGTTAATTAGTCAATCCCAACTTCATCAGAAGAACTTGAAAAATGACCCAGATGTGTAATCTACTTGTTTCTATTAATGTTACTCAAATGCCATTGGACCAGCAGAAATGAACTATTCCTCTTCAAGCAGGTTAATTAGGTCTGACATCTGAATTGTACATCCAGAACATCCTAATAACCTGTGTTGATTAAAGTACATTGGAGTTGGGCAGGAGGAGCTGCGGATTTATCATTTTAAGATTTATCAGTTAGCTGGGGGACTCTTGGAGAGGATTATACTGTTTACCTCTATATGCTATCTTGGATGATGTACATAGACAGTTGATAACAGGGTTCTGTATGATGCCAACTTTACGTTCCGCATATGGCTTAAATAAAGAGCAAAATAAAACAGGTCAGTTGAGAGGAAGATAGCAGTGATCTGTGGAAGAATAGCAGATAGTGTGCAGTGCTGATTCAGTTTCAAAGATAGGGCCCAGTGCCAAGCCTGTTCATTTCTGCAGAGATACAGTAACCACTGGTGCCCTTGCAAAATCCTTTTTCAGTCACTCTATCCTGTCACTTGGTATGAATCATCCCGATGACCTTAATTATCTTTCACAGCCTTCAGCACAGCATCTAAATGAGTTTTCCTTTTTATACAGAAAACTGCACAACATGGATATAAGAAATGGTCGTATCAAGCCAGAAACTAGTCTGTTTTCACTAAGAACTATTTGACCTTTATTCAAAACCCTCACCCCCTCAAGCAGGACTGCATAGTATTGCATTAGTTGGATGCCTTTAAAAAGAAAGGTAAAAAACAACGGGAGATACATATTTTAGACAAGACAATAGTTGCATAAAACATTTGATATATTTTAAAGGAAGCAACTATTCATACATTTGAAAATCATTGAGAAACCCCCATAGCTATTTCCAGCAGAGGGTGGACTCAATATCCTGAGGGGATCTAACAGTATATCAACAATGATCAGCTTTAATCTGTTCTGAGTAATATCTCTTCCATAAAATACAGCTGGATTTTCTCTATTGAGATGACATTTCAAAGAAACACTGTACAAAGTGCGTCACAGATGTCTGCCAACAAAGTAAACTACAGACAGTCGCAGACAAAGAATTGGCTCCAGCATTTTAAGCTGTACTCAGGAAAAGCTTACATTTCAGTGCAGCACTCAGTGACAACCACCACAACCCTGAAGCTGTTTCCACGTGGCACTTTATGTGAATCCTACTTCTGATTCTGTAAGAACTAAATAAAGCTATTTGGAAATATGACAAAAAAAAGATGTGTCCATTAAAAGCAACTAGTATTCTTGGTTAACATTTAAAACATATTATAATCAGGTCAACTGTGCTTATTCTGTCCTCAATTGAGCCAGTGTTTTGTGGTGCTTTTTTTTGTCCACTCTGATACATAGCCAGTGCATCATTACAAGCTGTATAGTCTGAGTGATAAAGATGAGAATAGTGTGATAGAAAATGAGAAGCATATGTTTATTTTCAGAATGATGAATTGCATGGCAATGTTGTGCTTATGTGTAGTAAATTCGTAGTCTTAAGGTTGAGAAAATGTAGTTCCAAAGAAAAAGCTGTCTCAATGAAAGGTACAGCAATGAAAAAACTGAAAATAGACACTTAAACTGATATGTATTATTTTAGATATGCCTTCTTTTGGCTGGATAATATATGTTTTTGCTACTGGCTCCTTGCACAGTAGTACATTGCTCAGCCTCTGTGCCAATACTACTTTCTACTTCTCCCAACTAGCGGCGAGTTGACCGCCATCTACTTTAAGTGCTTTGCTTATAAAAGCTACCTCACAAAACCCAGCTTCAAACAACACATCCAGCTTTTTAAATGGACCTTTCATAGCTATTAAAGTGGATATCCATTAACAACTTGTAATCCTTGTAGGCCCATGTAATCAAAACAACAACCATTTAGGAGCCTTTGATATTGATGAAGTAAGCAGTGCCCTTCTTTACAGTGTTATTATGTGAGTTTTCAGCAGTAAACCCATTAGCCTGAGACATGACTGTTTTTTCAGACTGTATGCTGTGCTTGTCCTCCTAAAAAGACAAGCCTTGCTGCAGTGTGCAGTATTGTAGATAGGGTTGGGTTCTGATAGACATTTTCGTTTTGCAACTGGCTCCCTGACGGTGGCAACTTCTTAAGTTCAGAGACTAACAAATCTCTTACCAAATCTTACATATAGCAAAGAAAAACTCTAACCTCAGGTTTCAGGGAGCACATGCTCTTCACAGGCCTCATCAGCTTTCTCAACTGTTGATTCCCAGGTCAAGAATGACTTAAAACTGTAGACTTAAATTGATGCTAAGCAAAAAAAGAAAATATAAGTGGCAACAGGCAAAAAGGCAAAAACAAAACAAAACATTCCATGGTGAAACTCTCCAGTACCATAACTGGATTTGATATTGGCACCTGGATCAAAATATTATTTGGCAGACCTACTTTTTTATTGCGAACAACTCTTCTATTGCCACTTTAGCTGGCAGCAGTGAGGCTGCTGGTTGGGCAGCCAATTCAAAAGCCACAAAATCTTCCACCTGGCTATGCTAGCCAATAGTTAGAAAGCAAATATTAGTAGCAGCTTGAGCTTACGCCTCAGCTTATTGTGTTTTTCTATTCTGTGGCTGATACAAATCAGTTTAGACCTTAAAAATTGCTATGGTTATGAGGACATTGTCTATAAGTGAAAATTTTTAATTTGTTTGCAAAATGTGGTATTTAACTTCCATAGCTCTTGTGGCAGAAGAAAGAGCACTAATCTTTACCAAATCTTCCCAGTATTTCTTTCACCATCCACAGATGTCATAGCAGATAATGGTGAGACAAAATTTGCACAGAGCAATGTTGAAAAAATAATAAGAAGCATTGTAGACGTCATAGATATGCCAGTGACTAATTAGTTGAAATATGGCTGAAAAGCAATGAAGTGTCTCTCTTAATCTAAAATCATAGAGTAGAAATTCAGCAAGAGGTTGAAGAGAATAGAAAAATGAGATGAGGAACATTAAAGCTATTTTAAAGCTAAGATGTAGCTCTCCTACCCATCCGGAGGAGAGGCAGTAGGAGGGGCTCAGCTTATTCGTTATTAAGTACTTACAGGCTGCTGCTTTCACACACACTCACAGAGGAGAGAGTGAGAGTGTGTGTGAAAGAGGAAGGGAGCAGTCGGCTGAGGAAGCATAGAGAAAAGCAGCATACTGCACTGGTTCAGTGCTTGGTGTCTGAGCAACTCTGTGTTTGTGCTTGTGTGTGTGTGTGCTTTGGTTGGTTTTATTCGCTTGGCTCAATAGCTGCGTGGAACGGATCAGGCTGTATCCGGACGACCCTCAACCTTCTACCCTTGAGTTTCCTTACCACTCCCCCGACCCTCCCTCCTTTCCTCCCAAACACCGAGGGAGCTCCCGCCGTCCCCATGATGAAGGAAGAGGGCCTGCTGAGTCGTCGCCGTTTCTCTACATGCGGCGGGACAGCATCACTACGACCTCCACACCCTGACGGACGCAAACTCATCCGCAATGCCTCCTTTGGGGGTTATAATGAGCTATCACCCATCTCGCTGCCAGGTTGGTGTCTGAGGGTGTGGAGTGTTTTGTAGATCTCCATACTTGGAAGTATTGGTGACCCTTTAGTTGCCCCAGTAGTTTTTCTTTCTTATTGACTTGTATTTTTTTTGGTAGTGGTTGTAGAGAGTGAGCAAACATCAATTATTCCTTTAAAGTGTTTGGACTGATTGATTATGAAGTAGGTGTGTCAGATTTTTCTCTTGTAGAGCTTGTTCAGATGCACCGTTGACTGTCAGAGGCTTGTATGAGGTTACTACATCCAAGAGAAAATTACCAGACTTGTTGTTATCAATATATTGGAGGCTTGTTTGGACTGACATTTGTCTGCTAAGTCTTGGCTTCAGAGAACGGATTCAGATGGGGTCATGTTAGGTTGACTGATACGATTGACGTATTTTAGTGCTCTTAAGTTTCTGCAACGAAAACATGTACGTGTTGGTTTAAAGAAAGGAACTTTGAATGGATTTGAATGCATTATCACTTTAAAACCAGACAGAGGCAACTTTCTGTCCTAAATTAATTATATATTTTAGAATATACTGTCATCAATTCATGCCGATAAACACCAGCAGAAATAAATGCAAATTAATAAATTCAAGTCTAACTTAAATTTGATTACTCCTCAATTATTGTGTAATAAATTATAAAATACAATAGCATTGCAGCAGTTTTGCATTAATTCCCTAACTTTAAGCAAAGGATAAAACTGTTTTAAGCATATTTGTGAAGAAGGCGTCTTACATTTCAGGACTCCGGGTTAAAGTTTCCCCTGGCATCCATTAAGTAATGTCTGAGGGATAAAGTTGCCAGAATATGTGCTGTCAACTGTAGGTGTGAATTAGTAAAGAGAGCGCTGCATACATATGTATTCTGAGAAAATTGATGCAAGGTTGTCCCCATTTCAATAAGCCCACATGGTGTAATCAGACATGTTTTCCAGTGCATTATCCAACAGTTGCTGCCTTTAAGTTTGTTTTCCACTCAAAAAGAACAAGCTAGCAAGCTAGGCTAACTTCCATATTGAAAGTAAAAGTTAATTATTATCAATGGCCCTCATCTCCAACACTTACTGAATCAATGGTAGCTGCAGTGACATTCTAAAAAAGAGAGGATCAAGCCTAATAAACAGTCTTCCTTTCCTTGGTTTTTCAATATTTTATTTACGAATGACCAGAATGTATGGAGTGACAGAATCAAAGATGAGACACTAAGCAGTGGCTAACAACACCACCCCACAGCTGGTTAACTGCCTCTGTACAGTTCTGTTTTTAGTGCCCACCCACAAGGATATTGCAGCAATCAAATTATAGCACTCACACTGTCACTTGGAACCAAAACAAGTTTTGCCCCTTGGAATAGGACTATTACAATGTCAGATTTTCACTACAGGACTGTCTTTGCAGAAATAATTAACATGAACAGTATTGCATGGTCATACAGCAGCTGTAAGAGTTTTTTGAATTCTTACTACAAGGACTCTCTCTTCACAGTTGGAGACAAAATATATGACTGTTTATGGACTGTTGCAGTTTGAACAATCTGGTGTGAACTGAATAATAAAGATGACTCAGTCCCTAAGCTCAGCTGGCTTGTTTTTACTCAGGTTCCAATGATACTGCTATGAGAGTGCAGTGATAATCCCTGTTTTTAGAAGTACACCAAATCCCATAGAACATTTAGGATTAAATCAGTTTAGCGTTCATTTGTGAAATCCCTACCTCTGTGATCTTTCCTTTGTTTGTCCTGCTGAAAAGAACACAAACCTGGAGGCTGACAGCTGGCAGCCCCTAGAGCTTTGAGCGAATGGATATTTTCTGTACCACCTTCCCAGATGACTGTTTTTAACCTTTATTAATCCAGGAAAGGCTGACTCTGCATTAGCTTTGCCACACTTGCATGCAGTAATTTTGACTTGTGAGACCTAATGCGACCTCAGTCGTCTGCTGTTTGCAAATGAGCAGCTCAGATAAGAGACTTGCTTAAGGGCACCTTAAAAGCAGTTGTCAAGGGAGTGGAAATTGTTCGTCATTGACGTTCGTTTCTCAGACCTTTCTGTGTCTTGATATTTAGACTAGTGACCTTTTGGCCACTGGCCGTCTTATTTCACCTCCAACCTAGCACCACCTTCAACAAAACAAATAACTTGAGCCATGAGGCATTGTCTGAGTCATGTTGTTTTTCTCAGAGTCGGTTCCTAGCCTTGACTTCATTCATTCTTAATTTAGTGGCTTTGCTAGGCAGGCACCAGCTTTTAGAGAGACTGCAGGAGTCTACTGATGCAGGCGAGCTGCTCTTACTCACTTTCTGTTTTTGTTTTTGTTATATTTTTTTAGCTTTTATTACTTTGTACATCCATCCAGCTCTTTTTGTAATATCCACATGGGTTCCCACCGTGGAGTCTGCTGACGTGATTGTGCGTACTCTTTCAAGCTGTGTCTCATAGTCAACAGACTCTCATGGATTGTTGATGACTCAGTTTTTGTTTGTCTGCTGGCAGTGCGTGGGGTGTCAAATGATCTGCTTTATGCTTGCCAGTCAACTTATTGTCAATAGCCATTTCATTTCCTATTGTGATTGTGGTTTTGCTTTGTTTTTTTATTCAATATTAGTAGTGCGGATACAATGACTACAATGAATTTCTGTATCTGTGTCAATATCCAAACCTTTTATGCTTCTCTAATCAAAATCAAATAAATCCGTAAATATTCTTGATAATCAATCATTTGTTTCAGTTTTGATATAGATCATTTCAAGCAGAAATGCTCTTGTTACTGCTTCACCAGTGTTTAGGATTTGCTGTATCTCTCTGTTTTATAAAACTGCAAACTAAGTATCTTTGGGTTTTGGACTGTTTATGGATTCTTTTAGAATCTATAAACTGTGCAAAATGGGACACAGGGAAAAAAATCAGAATTGGTGCTACATGAGCTCTTCGAGGTCAAGAGCTTGGCAGCAGCATTTTAGGCCCTTTTTTAGCAATCCAGGGCAGATAAAAAAGGAATTTCAGTATTCAAGACAGGATGAAATAAAGGCAGGCATAATGATCTCCATCCATCCTGCATTGGTTGTCGCAAGCAGGAAACGAAGCAAGGTGAAATTAATGCTGAAATGATGTGAGGGACAATGAGGCTAAAAGCTTTTCACAAATGACATTTTAAAAGCACTAGCACTAGCGATTACCGGTGGGACTGTTGTGATGCATGTGTTGTTTTCGCAAAGCACACAAACAACTTCTACTGACTTCCTCGCAACTTCTCAGAGGAGGAATTGGGCAGTTTTTTTGTCAGAGTCAGAAACACAATGGGCTGAGGTGCTTTGGTTTCTACACACTGTGAGTAGTTATCATTTAATCAAGCTAAAAGATTTAATATGTTAGGACTCAAAAAATTCTTTCTCTTTCCTATCAAAGAAGTTGTTTAGACTTTTTGGTGTTTTAAATAATATTTGTTAAGCTCTCAAAAAAGGTCTACAGATGTAATAAATTTGACTTCAACAATTGTGCAAGAACCCCTAAAATAGCAAAAGATGGGACACCAGGTCACTGCGAGCTGTCTTTACCAAAGGCTAAAGAAGAGGCCAGTATCTGACTGTGCACATGAACTCGTCCCCGGTGAACTATAAATAGAACACCAACACAAAACAGCAGCCATGGTAATACAACCTGCCTAATGCCCCTTCTCTCATCCAAACACATCCTGTTTGAAATATCACCCCTTCCAAGAGATAATGTTCTTTTGTCTTGTCAAGCTGCCTGTGTGCACACAGAATGAAAGTACTATTTTAACCCTTTAATGTGGATCAGACCACTTCAGCTCAGTTTTTGGTTTGTTTGTTTGTTTGTGCACTGCGCTGTGCTGTGCTGTGCTGTGCAGACAGGAGGACTGGAGATTAAAACGATCAAGGGCAGGGACAGGCTGGGTTCGCTGTGCAAGTTTTGACAATACTTTTTATTCCCTCAATTAATTACTGGGGAAAGCCACAAATACGCTAAATCCCAAAATAATAAAAGATTTTATCATTGCTCATTTGTACAAATATACTGCCTTATATTGAGGGACTTCACCGTGGGTACTTGTGCATTGTATTGTGTGTTGTTGTCTAACTGTGAAGGAAATTGATTCGTAGGCTGAAAATACAGCCCTTATAAAGTTAATACTAGACTGGAAAAAGTTGTACTCTTGCAGTCAATTAATTAGATAGAATCATGGGACATTTTCAGGTCAGCATGACTTGGCATACTGCATGTTCAAACATCCAGTGGAGTCTTTGGCCAAAAAGATTAATGTAAGAGAAGATAGAGTTTTAATTACCAAGAGGACGCACTGCCCTGCACGCACTGCCCTGCAGTAGCAAAGAACATAATGTTGGATAATAGGAACCTGGAGGGGTAATGAAGTGTTGGAAAAATGGTTAAAGCTTTCCTGTAAAAGTAGAAAATTGTCAATTTAAAGCATGATCAGTGTACTGATGTCACAAAATACTACTTAGCTTGTAAAAATGGCTGTATAATGTGATCTGTGGCTCTGATGAGGCTTTGAAGTCTCACCTTGGGCTTGTAGGACATAAATTTTTAAGAGAAAGCCTGTGTTACAAGCTGGGGGTGTGTGGTTTGAAAGATATATTTATATGTTTAGCTCAAAGGCATTGTCACTTGAACACAAAACCAAGGTGACAATGAGAAATTTAGGGTCCAGCATTTTTAGAACTTGGTCAATGTCAGGGACCAAGAGTTAGAATATCTTGTCTTTTTCTGCTTTTCAGTCCTGGTTATGAAGCTATGAAAGTGCACCCTTACCTCTTACCCGAACCTATTTCTGTTAAAAGTTATATTGCTTTGTCCTCAGCAAGTAAACTTAAATATAATCTCTGATAGATTCATGCTTTTCATTTCTTGTAAGTCCCAGCAAACTGTCTGTGTCTGGTACCTGCTTTGAAGATAGAGTGACGGTAGATCTGGTAAAAAAACCTGTATGCCACTTCCACAGATGTGTGCCTTTAAATTTTTAGAGCAACAACCACGGTTTATGATGCATGTATGTTTACCTTCACCAATAGTTTGTTTTCATGAAGTAAAATGCCCTCTACCTGTCATATATGGAGTGCAGGGATACCTTGATGCCATGCTAAATTGCATCCCAGCTATCCAAGTTGCCCAAAGATATAAGCATCGAACATTTGAAAAATGTTCTTCTTCTTTCTGTATCCATTAACAGTAAGGGGAAACCTTTCCTTTAACTTGCTGTGTCAGTGCAGTGTTGTCTGATCCTGCATGTAATTCAGGCAGCATAATAGTTGCATTGTTTTAGCCAAGGAGGGTTTTCTGCTAAGTAACTTCCAATAATTAACTAATGTCTCTCTAAGTAATATCTTTACTGATAATATACTTTACAGATTTGTAGTCATACTGTATTACATTTAATAAAGAAATTCAGAATTTGGAAATTCAAACAGGCTAAAAATTTGATGGACATCTAAAACTGAAAGATCAATTTCAGTTAAATTATCCTGTTTGTGTCCCTGTTCCCTTCAGTTCCCTTCAGAGCCAAATCTGTTGAGGCACAGGTGCCATGGCTTGTTTTTCACAGTAGCAAACAATCAGGCAATTTGCTCTCAAAAAAATGATGTATTCTGAAGGGTAACTGGGCTGACAGCTTTTCCCTCCATTTGTTGTTCTCCACCTGTTGCCATGGTAGCCTTCACATTTCCTAAAAAAATACAGCAGCATCACAAAAAGCACTGAATTTATTTTGAACCATGGTTTAAAGGAACATGTAGCTTACCTTTCCTGCATAGCCCATTATTTTTTTCTTTCATTCAAAGTTATTTTTTATTAAAATTAGCACTTATAAATGATAATCAACTTGACTTGATCAAACATGGTTCAGACTGTAGAGTTGAAAGAATTTGAGACACCAGCAGCAGCTCCATAGTGATTGCCAAGGAGCTTTGCAAAAAGAGATAATGAGCTGGTTTTAAAGGCTTGGAAAGAAGGTCCTTTTGGTGGGGGAGGCAGCTTCAGTGATGCATTAATGATAATTGCGGTGAATGGAGATGATTTCAGAGTTGAGCTGCTTATAAATGCCACAATGCAAATCGTGTTTCTAAAGTGATGTCTTTAAATATGAATTGAATAGAAAAATTGACATTTAGTCATTACTGTTTTAGGGGGTCTTTCCTTATGTTTCTAGCTTAATTGGACCTCATGAGGCACAAAGGACAACAACCATTCTTTTTTGCAGCCAATGGCCAAGTACTTACAACAAATAAGCACCACAAAGTAATGGATATATTGAGATTAGGCAGATAAGTTAGTGAAAGTAAAAGTTGATATCCTGTAACACGAAAATTGAATGAAAATACAAAAATCTGTTTAAAGGAGGATTTATGCACATTCTCGACATATGTTGTTTGAAAAGGAATTCATTGAGTGACATTTTTCAGTTTCCCTTTTTTCTGTCTCCATCAGTTACCCCTTTCTTTTTGTTATTATGTCTATAGTTCAAGTTGTATTGGTGCAGTTCTTTGGGTTTCAAGGCTCTATTTATTTTATGAGGCAGAGAATTAATGTAGAAAAACATTCACTGATGTAGCAGCATAAAGATTTCCCTTTTTAAGTCTCTTTACTGATTCAGTCTTTCTACGCTTTCTTTCTCTCTTTCCTTGCTATGATGTTTGATGCAGAGTGAGATCACTGCAGCTCTAGTTTTTTAAAAGCAAATGCCTTAGTCAGACTGCAGTGGTGCGTGAGTGTACCTAAGCTTCAGCGATGCGCACACACACACATGCACACACACACCACACACACACACACACACACACACACACACACACACACACACACACACACACACACACACACACAAATAATCGAGTACACTCCCAGACATTCTTTCACCTGTGCCTTTGGCTCAGAAGTTAGGAGGGTTTGTCCACTTATTAAAAGGTTGGTGTCTCCCTCCCTGGCTCCTCTAGTCTACATGTCAAAGTGTCCTTTGCTGAGATACAGACAAATTATCCCTGGATAGGTGTGCCATTGTGCGATTGTCTTCATAAGTCCAAATATTTGTGCTAAACCCAAAAAGAGAATTGTGCCTGAAACCAAAAACAAGACTGTCAATTTTGAGGTGCAATCATAAATTCCTAAGGCTGTTTTGCTACTAATGAACAGATTAAAATACTGTGCATGTAGCAGGTGTGAGTGATGACTTTCATGAGAGCATTTCCAACGCACTCTGATAGGGTGAGCTGTCATGTTAAAGAGCCCAGTTGCCAGGACACCACAGTTCAGGTCATTTGTTCAAAATGTTGACACTCAGAAGCCTCAGCACTTGACCTTAATAGTTTGACTGTGGGTGATGACTTTTACATGTACAACCTAACGTTACTTCTTTGAATATGGAGGCTCTTGTACTGCAAAGACTGATTTCTGGTCTCTGAATCATGGCAGTAGACACAGCTCAGAACCTTGACTCAAAGTTTGGATCATCCCAGGTTTGTTGATCCTTGAAAACTACGACACTGTGCTTCTTCTGCATGGGAGCCATAAAAGAGCAAATGTGCAAGTACCAGTGGTCAAAAAATGCATGTAACTGAAGATCAAAAAGCAAAGCAGGTCAGTTTTGCAAAATGGATAAAGGCATGGGCGGAAAGAGTCACCAAATTGTGCATTCATATCCACCTCCTGAATTCTGATTCCTCCATTCAAATGGCCAGAAAGTTTAAAATGGAAGAGTTTCTATGTTTTTTATATTTTTTCCTTGTTGAAATACGGTGGCCTACATTTGCTCTCATTTTCTCCTACTTTCATTCTAACCGTCTTTATTATGAATCTCAAGTTGTTTTTCTGAGATTTATATGGCACGCTTTGAAAAATATGCTTTGCCAGCTGATTTTTTCATCCATCAGTCTGTTTAGCTAATGAGTAAAAAAATTAAACTTAAGACACTACCCTGACAATGCTGTATGACAAGTGTGTGAAACTAAAATGTTGGTTGCACGTACTGCAAAGGGCTGTGAATGATCCAGAGAGTAGAAATGGACTGCATTTACTACATAAGTCTCAAATGTCCAGTTCATTTACATGAGGCACGGTAAACAAGTAAATTCAATTAATTATATTATTTTTAAATTACCATTTCAAAATGGTTTTTTTTCCATGCGATGGGTGTTTTTCAGAGCTCTGAATACATTTTAGACTGTCTCATGTTAAATAAGAAAAATCACTCAGTAGATAATTGTGGATAAGAGTTTCGGTTAAATGCTGTAGGAGTAAAATGTGGCATGAGTAATCAATTTCCTAGGTTTGTTTTAAGTTACAAGAAGTTGATATTTATTAACTCCTGTGGGCAAAAAGACATCCAACCCTCCTTTGTGCCTGTGCTTAAAATACACCGGAGGCAGTTAAACAACATACATGAAGTCACTGTCTTTGAGACTAGACTTTGCACTTTGTCAGCCCCACCTGCATCTGTCAGAAGTTTCACCATTTTCTATGTGACTGGTTATTAAAAAAAATCTTTGCCACCTGATCTTCGCTCCTTCTAATCATTCCTTGAAGCCTTTCTTTTTTAAGTAAAATACATTCCATTACATTACCATAGCAGTTTAATAGGTAAAATGACTGATATTGTTTTTTAAATGTGTGTTACAACGCTGTTTTGATATTTACACAAAAAAGTATTCCTACTTTAAAAATTAATCGCATGTTTAAGCTTTAATATTTTAAATTTACACTACTAATACCCTTACTAACTTCAGTCTCCTGTTGGTTTCTCAATGATTGCTTAACCAAGTTAAATGATTTAAGTGTTAAATAAACAAAGGCAAATGGTAGCACACACAGATCTTCAGGTTGGCTGATCTAATCATCACCACTTTATTCTGGCCATGTCAACAGACATGGTACTGTTTTAGTTGTGACCTTCATCAAAGCATGCTCTGACTCAGCATTGAAAAGTTTATGATATTTACAGGTTTTGTTTAACATAAATAATACTAAAAAATTAACAGTGTTATTAAAAATTTTTGAAGGTAAATGTAAAAAGCTATTATTAGGCTGTGAACAAACAACACCAAGTTTTCATGACATCTACATCCCAACCACCATTAAGCCTTCTTCTAGGCTCCACTGGACAAGCTTTACTTTTTTTTAAGTTTAAGTTTGGTTGGAGTAGTTTGTATGACTGCAGGTATAAATGTCATGAGACTGTGAATGAGGATTAGTGATTAGATTAGCTTCTGTTTTACCTCATGATGTTGACATTTAACATCCTAGACAACCTTTGTGCATAAAAGCCTCAGAGTTCAGGAGTGGGGTTTTCACTGACATGTTTTATGTTGTCAAAATCTCCCAAGCTTGTGTTACTCACTTTATTTAAGGCATCTACATGAAACCTATTTAAAAACATATTTGATTCCTAGAAGAAGGAACCAGAAATTCAATGATGTTAACTCTTATACGGCTTTAAGAACTTGTTCCTGCTGAACTCTATTTCCTTGTTTTAAACATTCTAATTAATGGACCACAGTTTCTTGACCCAAAGTGAGACACACTCTGGAAGCTGAATTTTCAGCTTTGTTAATTTAATATCCGTGATGTCATATAGCCATAATTATCTAACAAGCCACCTCAGAGTCACACTATAAAGTAATAATTCTCCTTGCAATAAGGAGTTTATTTGTGTGTATTCAGTGTGCCATAGTAACACATTTGGGTCTCTGAACACAAGTTGAAATGGAGTGGAGAAATGTCCTCTTAAAGTGTCTCAAAAGGAAATGGACCACATTAATTTAGTCACACTGCAGGATTACAATGTGTGACCATGAGTTTATTAACTGAGTAACATATTTTTACTTCAAATGATTTAATTCTTTTTTAGGTTTGACGATACTTTTTCTCACTTAATTAACTGTTGACTAAACATAAGCGTGTAAACCAAAATTATTGAACAAACATTAATGATTGATAAATGATATTAAATATATGACGACACACAGTTTATAGTTTCTGTGATCTAAATATGGCTTTTGACAAATGAAGGAGCAGGCTAAAGCAGATAAGGACTTTACACTGTGACTATGTAACATTTTAATTAATGTAATTTCCTCCTCTAACCTTAAGACTAAGATAAGAGGACAGTGAGTGATGTAACCTTTTGTTGGTTGCTATAGCTCAGTTCCCCTTGAGTTGTTTTCCAGCTGAAGTTGGCATGGAGATGAAATTGAAGTGGGCACAAACGGTCTGATGGGACAATTAAAGTACCACTAAAAGTAGATCCACATTAAAACAAAGGAGGCCCTCACAGGGCAGGAAAGACAACTGCATGCACTCATTGCTTGAGATTTGTCATTGAAGACAAAGTATATATCATGTTTTTTATTCAGTCACTGACAGTGATCACGTCTTCAAAAGGATTTCAAAGAAACCCAGTTAAGGATAACCAAATTTAGGCGAGACTTACCTGGTGGTAGGTGAAATAGCAAAGTCCTTAATTGGCTCTGACAGGCTGTTTACAAATGAGCTGACTGGACTTGTCTGAGCTAGAAATACTATTTGACTGGAGTAACAATGAGACTGCTTTCTTGCAAGGATATTAAGAGTCTGTACTGTTGAAATTTCACAAACCCTGTTTACTTAACATGGCATATCGTAGAAAATGACAGTTAAAACAAATGTTTGTCTCTGGTAAAGTATCCCCACTCTATTGTCATGTAGCATTAGTTGTCAAACATGGGGTCGTACAGCCAAGTTTCCTGCTGCATGTCTGCTTCTTTAGCACCCCTCACTGCATATTGTTAAAATTCACATTACAACCATGGCTTGTCAACAACATCTAGTCACAGTCAATGTCACTGCTTTAATACTGCACAAAGCTATAACCATAGATAAGTGATTTCTTTTCAACAATGGACAGAGTCGACTAATCAACTTTTTTATGAAATCCCCAACACTGATGCACTATCATACATTCTGTTTGTCCACTACATCAGCTATTAATTCTTTCTCTTTGTACACACAGTGCACTGCCAGCAAGCAGTCTTGTTTGTGGGAGGTTATTGAAAGTCCTTATTGTAAACTAGAGAAGCAGTGTAGAAGAGGCAGGTTAATAAGAATTAGATATGACAAAAACATATGTGCAACAAAGTATTCTACTATTGCGCTGAGGATCATATTGTTGTTATTAAAAGTATACAAGTTAAAAACTCAATTTTTCTGTAAGAACGCTGGCATTAAAAATTCAATTTTAGGTGTCTGCAGGAAAAATTAATGAAATATGCAGTAAGAACATATGCAGGCCTATTTTTTCACAAGTACAGACACACATCTGTCTTTTTTAAAGCAAATGGCTAGTCAAATGAGATTTAACCTTTTTCACATTACACTTTTATCATTTGGTAATCAAACTCAGCAACACTTCTTTTATCCTCATGGTTGAATACTGATGGATAGGAGACGGAAACTATGAAATATTTAAAGGTCCTCTGTCACCTTTACACTGCTGGTGTCACTGACTGCTGGGGTCTCAGTGGGGAATCACATGCTGATATGAGACTAATTGGTTAGAAACTGGATCAAGAATGAACAGATTAGAAATGCTAAGGTGGAGCTCAGATGAAGAACAGGAAGCCTCTGTTTGCCTACGTGTGTCATGATACACCTTATCTACATTTTACAGGTTCATTACTGTTTAATTTGAAATTTATAGATATATACCTCCCTGTCAGCAACTTGAGATGCTGATGGTAAATTAATGTTCGAAAATGTTCTTCCAGTTCACTTTCCACACCCACTTTTGTTGCAGCCAAACTATAAATCAAAAATGGTTAACCTTCTTTCACCAGCCAGTTTTTCTAGCTTTAGAGCTCACCTCAGATTAGGAACTTGCAGGCAGCGCCAGCTTGTTGCCATCCAGATTGTGTGACTGCCTTCGAGTTGCTTTGAATAACAGTGCTGCCTTGATTGACATTAATGTAACCAAATTCCATTCAACCACTCGAGCCCATCAGATAATTTTATACACACTAGAGATCCAGTAGCTAATGGATGAAAGGGATCACAGAGGAAGAATTGATATCATAAAAGCAAATAGGATGGTAATTTGATAGATCATTTTTTTGTTATTTGATAAAATGGTCTATATATTAACAGAATGATGAAAAATGCTGATCTAAGTTCTGCTTATCCCTGGTAATTTCCTTGAAAATTTTTACTTTCACAATAAAATGTAATACAAAAAAGATACCAATCCTTACTACAGATTAACTAGAAGGATCAAAGAGCATATTGGAAAAAGGGATCATAGAAATTGCAAGTAATCTGTCTCTGATTTTATTTATCATTCAATTAGTTTTTTTTTAAATCAATTTACTGTCACAATATCATCAGTGTCCTTACAGCCTGAGGTGATGTGCACACAAAACTGTTCCTTCCTGAAACCAACTAATGGTTGTCTAATGGAACTGAATACTGTTGGTCATCAAGAATGATAATGGACAGAGCATTTCTTATTACTGTTGTGTTGTCTGTTACAGGTTTCGAGCGAGGGAAGGAGGACCTCTTGCCTCTGCCTTTGAAAGAGGACTCCCATTCCATATCTAAGAGCAAGGTAGGAAAAATCACTCTGCTGAGTTTAAGTGCTGCGAACAATTGACTGCATGTTGTAATGAGACCAGAGAATATGGGAATTACTGCATTTCATCTGTCTTCTTTCCAGTCCCGCCTCAGGCAGGAGATATCCTCCACTGAGATGACTCACACATCATAGAGTGTACACTACACACACATCAAAGATTCCAAACTCAGTCCTTTTAAATGAGCTCAGTGTGGAGGAGGCCCGTCTAGTTTATCTGCCAGAGTCCACTTCAAGTATGTTTGTCAGCACAAACGTTGGTGTCTGTGTCCCCCTCTGAGTCACGACAGAGATGCTTTCATCAGACAGGACTCTTATTGCATTTTTGTTATGACTTTTTGAAATACAAGAGGGTGGTATTTACAAAGAGTCAAAGCTTTTTTCATCTGCAAACTTTGCAAGTTTTTTGGTGAGACTTCAGATCTTCAGATTCTGCCATCAGGAACATCCACCACCTCTGAAAAGCTATTGAAAAGCAGGATTGATCCTCACAGGAATACATGCAGTCTCAGCTGGTGCAAAGGCTCTTTTCACAGGATTCTCAATACTTGATATCATGTACCCTCAGTCCAACTCTGCCTGTAGGTGTTTAAGGCCTTAAGTGACACTGCTTTAGGATTCCCACACATCGATGTCTGTCTCTTCACTTGAAGTCACTCCAATTGGCTTGTAAAGGGAACTGGCACACACCTGCAGTTGCATTTATAGGCTTCATTTGGTTAACTGAGCTAAGTTTGGGCTACTGGGGAAGCTAACGAGCTCAAAAGCAAATAGAAAGCAATCACTTTTAGATTATGTTTCCCACTAATGTGGTAGCTCTTTGCCAGTGTTATTAAATGTCGAGTCCGAAGTCCTTGTTTTAGGACCGTTGATTGTATCATTTGTAATAGTATATTTGTTGTTAAAAGCAAAGACTTTGCAGCTCATTAGCGGAAGTCTTTTTACAGAGCAGCTAACACAGGATGCAGCAGTAAAACAAGCTAATGATCATTTAGTTGAAACACAAATCCTCCTAGGAAAGCTTTGGTTATTGTCATTTGTCTTGATGTTTAAGTCATTTTCTTTCAGCCTGGCATGATACTTATTAAGTTTAAAAGACGTTAGGTTGAGAAATTATAGAGGTTTTGATAAATCTAAAGATGAATCAGTTATTATTTTTGCTCTAAAATACTTCTTTCCCCTGTGTGATTACAGTCTGAAACAAAGCTATACAATGGCTCAGACAAAGATGTGTCTGCGTCTGGAGGAAAGCTCACCAAAAAGGAGTCCCTTAAGGTAAGTGAGCTCAAATCAGCTTAAGTCCTGCGTGATGAGTCCTAAAACTACCCTTACATGGAGAGTATTACAAACAACACAAACAGATTCTTGCGGTGAACTCTTCGACACTCCATACAGTATTTTATATACGTGAAATACAGGTTGAATTTTATTGTTCTTTTACACTGTGCACTAAGGTCACCACTATACAGGATAGGCAGGATACATTTCATATAAATACATCACATAGAAAAAATAGAATGTGGCAGATAACTCACTGCAGTTGGACAGCACCAGCAACACTGTGACTTCAGTTAGAAAATGAGTGTGTAATCTTGATATGCGCAGTTGTTTGAATTGATATCTTAACTTTGTCTGTCTGTCCTTCTTTTAGGTGCAAAAGAAAAATTACAGGGAAGAAAAGAAGAGGGCAACTAAGGAGCTGCTCAGCACCATCACTGATCCCTCTGTTATCGTTATGGCAGACTGGTTGAAGGTGAGAACGTCTTCCAGTTTACTGTCAGCCTTTTACAGTGCAAGATACTAAAATATTACTTCACTGTCTTTTTAAAGGGTAGTTGGTAACTTAAAGGCTCAGTGTGTAGGATTTAGGGGGATAAATGTTTAAAATATGGTATATTTTGAATATTAAATGTATAAGTCTGTTTTTATTAGCCTGTGGTCACCTAAAAATGACAACCGTTGCATTTTTATGACCTTACAATTAGTTTTTTTATATCAACAGAGGGAGTGGGTCCTCTTTTATAAAGTCCAACAGTTGTGACATGTTTCTTAAGAATGGACAAACCAAACACTGGATTGAGAGAGGGTTTGTTGTGTCTTAAGTGAGTTTCTCGCCTCTCTTAGGTTCTCCTACTTCCTTTAAAGAGATCAACTGCCATCAAGAGCATGGCAGTGCAGCTGTATATAACAGTAACTTTTCAGCCATATTGGGCAATAAAAAACTTGAAAAAAGACTGTGATTTCTAGGCGACCTGTAACTAACATAAAACTATGTTGAGTGTTAGAGTGTTAGATTGTGTTGCGACATCACTTTTTCACATTTATATTTATATGTAAACGTGAAAAAGTCCAGTTAGCAAGGTTAGCATCAGCACTTTATCGTCCCAAGTACACAAAGGAGATAAAGGCGCAAACTCTGACGTCAAGTTTAGGAGATAACAGTGCACAATCTGTCTTTATATATAAATATAAGTATAAAACGTAAATACACTCGCCCTGGCCACAGTTTTCTAGATCTTTTTCCAGTTACCTAAAACAGTGTGTGTGAGCATAAGGACAAAAGGCCAAAACACATGAAAAAGCTACAATTTCACCAATACCTGTGTACATGTGGATGTGGCACTGTTTGTTTCCTCACTGTAGCTTTTAACTTGATTTATATCTTCTTTGCAGGAATTTACAAGGATTAGTTTATTTGTGACTTCTATATTCAGTTTCAGTTAAATTCAGATTTACTCCAATTTTACACTCTATGTTGGAGCTGACATTAGAATTTTGAGAAGTTGCATGTAGATTTTAATAGATACAAGTTCAATTAAAAAGAATTAAGGCCAAGTATTTGATCTGTATTTAGAATATAGCCAGTTGTTTCTATTTTTGTGATGTTAGATTGTATCACATTCCAGGAAGATTTAATAATAAAATGTCCCCTTAACACACATTTTGTTCTGCAAATAACTACTGAACAATCATACATAAACGCATCAGGATGTGACCCAATCTTGCAACTTTTAGGGAATTTTCTATTGCATTTTAGCTACTTTACATTTACACCCCAAACCACATAAAAAGTTAAGTACAACATATTTTCAGCTTTTATGCTTATTTGAAGCCAAAAGAAAGAAACCTTACACTTAAACTCTTCATCATTAAATTCTTAAGGTTCTCATGCAGCATAATACAGAGGGTACTTATAGTTTAACCCTCTGGCTTTTCTGTTTTTGATCCAGATCCGTGGCACTCTGAAGAGCTGGACCAAGTTGTGGTGTGTGCTGAAACCGGGCGTCCTCCTTATTTATAAAACCCACAAAAATGGCCAGTGGGTGGGAACGGTGCTCCTCAACGCCTGCGAGCTCATTGAGAGGCCCTCGAAGAAGGATGGCTTCTGCTTCAAGCTCTTCCACCCACTTGAGCAGTCCATCTGGGCCGTCAAGGTCAGAAAAAAACCTTAAGATACAGGATACACAGCCATCAGTGACTCTCTGGAGCATTAAAGAAAATCTAGAGGGGTGCATTCTAGGTATGAAAAAGAGAGGATAAGGAAAGGAAAAGGAGAGTGACATTTATATCAGGGAATTTTAAAATTAACAAATACTCCTCTACCTATTTTTTGCATATATTAAATTAGAGAATAACTTTAAGTAGTAGAAAGATTTATACATATATAGAGTTGTTAAGTAGGATTAATATATTAGTACAATTAAAAACCTGTAATTCGCAGAAAGCCTGGTTGTAGATCAACTTGCCTCAGGACTGAAGATGGAAATCAGCCATATTTATATTCATATGTTTATTAATATGCACTGTCCCTACTATTAATTCATTCAATTCAATTCAATTCAATTCAATTCAATTATATTAAACAAATAGATAAAAGTATACAGGCAATCTGACTTTGCCTTGAAACCTCCAACCACTCAAGAAGTTAGAGAGGTAGTTAAAATGGAAAGAGTAAAAACCACTGAACAGAGTTAAAGTACTACTGAACAAAGGAGAGGCTTGTAATGGATCAAATAGAATACGAAAAAAAAAAAAAGCAGTAATGAGTGAAATTTGTCTCTCGAAATAAAATGCCCTGCCTGAACAGTGTTACTGGTAGCTTTAAAGAGAATTTTTATCACTGAAAAATAGGCACTTCATTTAACACTTCATTAAAAGTTCTCCCTCCTCAAAACACTTCTGGACCTCATGGCTGTGTGCTTGTAGAAGTTCTTAATCCTGTTTCGATTTAAAATTGAGGCACTGGCATCAAATGTGAGAAAGAAAGCATCATAGTGAATGGACTGTGTTGCTGCCTAAATTTTTAAACAGTAAATACTGAGGAGTATAGTAAATACAAAGCAGCAGACAGCAGCAGTTAGCATGGCACTGGTATCAAAATCTATCTGCTGACATCTCTGAAGCTCAGACGCTTGCCAGACTATTTCTTGGCAAGGTGAACTTGCTTCCTTCATAAAATAGTCTCCAGCATAACTTTTATAAAACCACAGTGTGTTATCTCTGGATTTTGTTTCATTTGGATAGAGCCAGGCTGGCTGTTTCTCACTGTTTCCTGTCTGTGTGCTTAGCGAAGCTAACTTGCTACTAGCTATTGCTGTATGTTTACCATGGAAAAATGAATGTGGTATCAATCTTCTAATGTAACTCTCAGCAGAAAAAGCACGTAAGTGTAGTAACCCAGTATGTAAAATTATTGCTTTGGACGTTCAGCATATTATGCAATATCTATAACCGCAATGGGAAAAGTCTTTAATTTTATATTTTAATTATTTTACATAATAGAGTGATAATAGAGAAGGAGAATACTGCCAGAGGTTTGTTATGCAGATAGATGAATTTAAATTAGGCCTGTTCTGCTATCCAGGGCTGCTGATCAGCAAAATGATCAACAAAATGAACACAAACAGATAATCAGGAGGATAATCAAGGATCTTCCTTTGATTCCTTGCCAAAACAAATAGTTAGATAGATCCAGTTGATAACTGTATAAATAAGTGCTCACCTTTGTTATATTTATACCATTTTCAAATTTAGCTGCTCACATTTTCATTTTTTCCTTTGCTTTAAGCTTTGATTAGTCGTCCACTCCAACTGTGATTTGGTATTCAACACTGACCTTACATTGCAAATGCTTTCCTAAACCATTGTGCCATGAGAAGGCTTGAATCACAATAAGAGCACTGTGTTTTAGATTACAGTGTTCCTTCTCTCTCTCCATCGTGCTCTTCACTGTTGAAATAAACACTTCACTCAATCAGCTTCTGTTCCCTCTGTCCCCTCTCATAGCTTATTTGCATAATGGCATACTCGGGAGGCTAGATTTTCTTCTGTTTGCACATATTAATGATTAAAAGCTGAGAAAAGAAACACAAACTCTGTGGCTGACAAGGGAAACCACAAAGGAACTCAAAAAAATCCCCTCAAATAAAATGGGACAGAGATCAAAAGACTGATAGATCAATCAAGACACTGACTCAAAGTAGCACCTTAGCTGAGTGAATTTCATGTGTAACATGTATTTTCTCCCTTTTCTTGTCATCAGGGGCCTAAAGGAGAAGCAGTTGGCTCAATCACTCAGCCATTACCCAGCAGCCACCTCATCTTCCGTGCTGCCTCTGAGTCTGATGGTAAGAGACAGGCTGTCAGTCACACTTCAGTTATTCTTGTCAGTAGTGTCTTACATTGAGTGATAAAGATAAATCTATAAATCATCACATCGATAGCGGGTTTGGAAAGAAACAGAATTTTAGAACTACAGCTACTTTTCTATGTAATATTGTCCCCTCATGAAAGTGACACTTACCCCACCCTCACTATTTTAAACTAATTCATTATCTTAATATAGACTCGTCTGAAAAAGCTGACCCATTTTACAGCTGCGCTCTTATATTTTGATATTGAAACAAAATTATTATACATTCATAAGGGCATCGGAAAATCTCACCAGTAAATCTCTTCTGAGTGAGTAGGAGTTTTCTAGGCCCTTTGGATAAACCCACAAGGAAACCTGTGGATAATTTTTAATCATTTTCTGCAGTTTCTTTTTTGTCTCCATGCTGTGGTAACTTTAAATTGTGATTTGTTAATATACCACAGAAAATGTGCAAAGGAACTAAAATTAAAATGAGTATGACTCGTGAGAGGACAAGATATGGAGTGTTTTTGGTGCTAGCACTGCTATCTTGCAGTATCCTTTTAATTAATCAGTTCCTGTGACAGCCATGGCAGGAACATGTATGAGTCTAAACTGCCATGGCTGTGAACTGAAACTTGAATGGTTAGCAGAGGCATACCGCTGAGATGCCCAAGTTCTAGTTATTACATATAAAATCAACTTGTCTTGTCTTATCAGTAGTTTTTTTGTTTTGCTTTGTTTTTGTTCTACAAAAAAGCTTCAAACCACTACTAATATCTCTCACTTTTTTTTTTTTAATAATGACTAAATAGTGAGTAGCGAACTATTGAAATAGTGACTAGCAAATGGTTTAAGCAGCCAATCTTGATCCATGTCTCTGTCCTTGGTGCTGAAACATCCAATCCAGTCCCATGCTCTCTGAGCATCTCTCCATGGTGCTGGAATTACAAACCATCTCCAAAATGCCTTGCTATTTTTACCTTAGTGCGCTAAATTCACATTCAAGTATGATTACATTTGTGAAATAAAATTCTTTTCATTAAAATGTAGTTGAGCCTCTAAAACAACCATAGTGCACTTTTTTCTCAATAAAAAAGGAAAGCTGATGCACAAACAGCAGTCTGAAAATATATGCTGCAGCTGTCAGCCAAGTTCAGCACATCAATAGGTTTTCCTCATCAGTATAAATCTCTGTCCCAGGTCGATGCTGGATGGATGCCTTAGAGCTGGCCCTGAAGTGCTCCAGCCTGCTGAAGAGGACCATGATCCGTGAGGGGAAAGAAGACATGAGCACAGTAGCCACTGGAGGAGAACACTCCATTAATTTCTACAGCCTCCTCCGAGCTCACAACATTCATGGTTTCCAGTGAGTAGGACATAAAAACACAAGCTAAAGCCATTTAATTACAACCTTATTATCTCCCTGAAGTTTAATGCTACCAACTAACATTTTACCACCAAATCCACCCTTCTTCTAGGTTTAATGACAGTGACCATTTGAAAGATCCAGACTTGTACTCAGATAAGTCAGACAGGGAGGGTGAACAGGACCATGAAGAGTCAGACCCAGAAGGCCTGGAGAAGAGTGAGGAGAGCGACAGTGATACGTCAGAGCGCCAAGACGATTCGTACATCGATCTGGACCCTAATGAACATCTGCGGGAAACCTCGTACCTGGAACAGTCCCATGAGGAGCTAGGAGAGGTAGAGGACAAAGAGTTTGTTTCAGATCCACTGTAGCAACTCAAGGCTTTTAATTAAAATAATATTATAGAATGAATATAACTTCAGTGTTACACTATGTCCTCAAAAGAATACTACCAACCACTTTGATCTCTAGCTTGAATTCAAACTTAAGCTGAAAGCTTTCTTTCCTCTTGCATAATGAGGGAAAATTAGCATGATGCTCTGCTGGGGAAAGCAGGAATGCTGTAACATAGACAGGCATCGATCACAGTCTGTGGGTGGGTGTGACTGTGGTGGTATGAGGCAAGTGTGAAAGTATTTGTGTGCTTTTTCATTCTAATTAAATCTAGATTGACAGCTTACTAATGAAACACCTACTGAATCTTTAGTTAGAAGCTGATTAAAATCTTCCTTTGCAAACCAGTTGTGCAATGGTACAAATAAAACTTTTAAGAATTTGAAGACTAATGTAAGACTGTAAATGTGTCCGGAATGCTTTGTAAACTATCTCTATATGACTTTTTGCATTTTAGCTAGTTTTTAGCTAGTTTAGTCTGCAGTATGATTCCAGTTAACATGTAAGACAAACAAATCACTTGTCCCTTTGTGTGTGTCTTCTTCTCCAGGCTGGCGAGGCTGCGCAGACGGAGACGGTATCTGAAGAGAATAAATCTCTGATCTGGACTCTTCTGAAGCAGGTGCGACCTGGCATGGATCTGTCCAAGGTGGTGCTGCCCACCTTCATCCTGGAGCCACGGTCCTTCCTGGACAAACTGTCTGACTACTACTACCATGCAGACTTCCTGTCAGAGTAAGACCCTCTCATTTTCTCTTCATCCTTAGGCTTTTTCAAGGAAGGGAAAAGTAAGACAAAAAGATAAAAAATGCAACTAAAGCACTTCTTACACACTATCTAATAAAATAAACATTTTGTCAGTGGTTGTACATGGTGGATCTTTTTTCTCTTCAGTAATGAACTGTGAAGTGTTTCACCTGTCTTTTGTTATTTAGTATGTAACAGAATACATATCTTGTTCTATTTACATTCATTTTTCAGTGATTCCTCGTGTTTCATTGTGCCTTTGCAGTTAAAGATGAGTGACTGATTACCCATAAAATGCTACACATAGACACTTGGAATGTGTCTTACAGTCATAAGAAAACAAATTCAGACTCACTTCACTCACTGTGAAGATGTTCTGTGGTTGCTTAAGTGCATATGACAAGTAGACAAAAGCTGGGAAAGATGTTTGATAGAATGCTGTAATATCAGAGTTTGTAAAATTCTACCTACTGAATTAAACAGCACCTGTTTTGGAGCACCAGTCTTAAGTTTGTCTTACTCTCAGGGCTGCAATTGAAGAGAACGCCTACGACCGGATGAAGAAGGTGGTGAAGTGGTACATCTCTGGATTTTACAAAAAGCCAAAGGTCAGGAGAATAGACATGGACATGTGGTTTCATGTTAATAAGCTGCTTTCTGTAAACAACTTTTTATAGTAAAATCATATCGTGTTGATTTTTCATCTGCAGGGGTTGAAAAAGCCTTACAACCCCATCATTGGAGAAACGTACCGCTGCATGTGGCTCCACCAGAAGACCAACAGCAAAACCTTCTACATCGCTGAACAGGTAACAACAGCTTGACTGTTGTTCCAGAACACTATCTACTAGCATTCTGATTGGTCAAGAGCTCACTGATTGATAGCTATCAAACCACCAAAATAAGTTCTCATATATTTCCTCCTCAGTCGCGTTCAAATGACAACTTAACTTTTTACTGTGTTTTTCTTAAGGTATCCCATCATCCTCCAGTATCAGCCTTCTATGTCAGCAACAGGAAGGATGGATTCTGTCTGAGTGGCAGCATCCTCGCCAAGTCTAAGTTCTATGGTATGAATACACTCACAAAAATAATCCACCGAAAGTCATCCACAGGAACCTTCATTTCTAATGAAAAAGCATGTTAATATTTATTTATCTGTGAATTTAACACTTACTGCTTTCATTGTAAAGGAAACTCCCTGTCAGCCATATTAGACGGGGAGGCTCGCCTTACTTTTCTCAACCGAGGAGAGGACTATGTGATGAACATGCCCTACGCTCATTGTAAAGGTCAGCCTGCTCTTTCCACTACTATAATCTCTTTCTGTGTTTTTTTTAAACTGTAAACTCTGTGAGTTTAATCCACCACTGAAATTGCTGAGAGCAAAGTAGGCTGATGCAGAGGTGAAACGGATGGAGTGTAGAGTAGTGAGATGATTCAAAGGATGGAGGTTGGACACATTACCTTTGGACATCAACAGCACAATTGTATGAAAAAGAATTGGACAAATTACTAAATTAAAAGGGTTAAAGTTGGGTCCACTCTCTGAACCAAACTCAAAGTTTCTCATGCTTTTTCATCTGGCAGGTATCTTGTATGGCACCATGACCTTGGAGCTTGGTGGTCAGATCACCATCACATGTGAGAAAACAAGCTACAGCGCTCAGCTGGAGTTCAAACTGAAGGTATGTCTGTGTTTTCTTGTTTTAATAAATGGTACTTCTGTAAGATTTGTTGATAATGTAAGTCATTTGTCAATAGAGGAGGGTCTTTTTAGAGCTGCTAAGTGATAAGATTCCTAATAAAAAACTCCTGAAATTCAGTTTCTCACATGACTTTTTTAAATGTTCCAATCCACCATTCCACTCCCTTGCTCCCCTGAAAAACATCCCATCCTCCAAACCACAATTCACACAATTAACTGCATCATCCCGTCATAAACTAGCGACAGGTACATGACAGGGAAGAAAAAACAAGGATACTAAAACGTTTTTTTTATTCAAAAAACATATCATACCAGGTGTCACTGCTCTTTTTGCAATAGTGTATCTTTTACCCATGTAAACAAGAATGAGTTCTACTGAATGCAGTGCACTTTTTTGAACAATTTGGTTGAATTAGCTTTATTAACTAAGTTTAACTGGAAGTTGATGTGGTTGTGAGCTAAATTTCTTCTCCTGTTTGACTGGTATTAAGTAAAATGTCTCTTAGGCCACTTATCTCAAGATTTGTTCTTTTCAGCCACGTTTAATATATTTAAAGGGGAAAGGTGGTGCTACAAACCTGTTTTAAAGTATGACAGACACATAAATGCAGATAAATCGAAACAGAATAAACCAAAATATTTCTTTTCACAGTAATTAGAGCATGAAAACTGTATGTGTGCTTGCATCTCTCCTTCCTGTCCCCTTCCTTTGCTTTTCTTTCCTTGTCCTTTGGTCCCTTCTGCCTCCCCCACCCTCCCCCTCTCTGCCTCTCCTCTCTCTCCCATCTTTCCTTCAGCCATTCCTGGGCAGCAATGACAGTGTCAATCAGATCTCTGGAAAGATCAAGCTGGGGAAGGAGGTGTTAGCTACACTAGAAGGACACTGGGTAAGACAAACTCTTCTTCACACATTATTCTGACGACTGCTTGTTTAATTATAAACCCACATGTGCGCATAATACACAACATGCAGGGCTGTGTTACATGCTAACCACTTTTCTCTATGCAATATATTTCACTTTAAAAAATATATATATATATTTCACTTTTCTTAAAGGCTTTTGCTAATGAGCATTTACACCGGCTTGTAAATATTTGTAAAATTGATCAAATAATGGAGAACATTTTTGTCCAGGATTATTAACGTAATTAAAACTATTTGTTTCATATTCTGTAAATGTATTAGACATCTTATGGTGATGTTTGCTAAATATTGTCAAATTAAAATAGTTGTGTCTCTGTAATTTGATGTGTTTCACAGAAGCTCTGAAATGATACCAAAATGGTGTCAACCTGGGACCCGCAGTCATGAACCAAAAAACACTTAATACAGATAACAGCTTTTCTCTGCTCTAGTTTAAATCTTGTGCTATCTTCAGGCAACTAAGGAGGGCCATTTGACTTTCCTCTTACAGGACAGTGAGATCTTCATCAACGACAAAAAGACAGGGACGATAGATACATTCTTCAATCCGACGCCAGAACTGAGGCAGAGTCGTTTGACCCGCTGCACCGTCCCACCAGAGGAACAGGGAGAGCTGGAATCAGAAAGGTCGACTTGTTATCAGAGTATCAGTAGATCCTTAAATTTCTTTAATTATCTATTAATAACTTGTTTATTTGCTATTAATTTAGTTTTAAACCCCGAATTTATCGCATTCTTTGGCATTTTAATATATTTTCCTCTTTAAAAACTACTTGTGCAGTTGTTATTTCGCCCTTAAAGTTTCTGACTTTGTCACCTGTCGATCCATCAGACTGTGGCAGCACGTGACCCGGGCTATCAACAACAAGGACCAGACAGAAGCCACCAACGAGAAGTTCATCCTGGAGGAAGCTCAGAGGAAGTCTGCTCGCGAACGGAAGGCCAAGTGTGAGGATTGGGTCCCCGCTCTGTTTGAGCAGGACCCCGTCACAGGAGAGTGGCATTACAGATATGCTGAGTGAGTGACTTCCCCTCAGATTAAAACACAGTGAAGGACAAGTATTGTGTGACTGTTTTATAATTACAGCCTGAAACAGAGCTCAAACAGCAAGCTGTCACTTAAAATTGAACCGTAATAATCTACAATGGTTTTGTACTTCAGCACTTCAAAATACTACTTAAAAGTACTGCAACAATGGAGAATGCTTGCGATGCTGAGCAATACTTAAGCTATCTGAAAGTGTTATTTTAGCCTGTATTTGTTTTTAATGTAAACAAGCAACTTTGAAAAAGATCCCTAAATTGTACTTATTTATACCCTAAGATACGATATGTATATATGTGACAAAGAATCTGAACTAAGTAGGTGATTTGCAAAATAGAATAAAATAATTTTGCATTTTGCTGATGCAATTGTTAAGCTAATGTCAGTGTGCATATCCATTGTTAAGGCTCCATTTACATCCATGAAAGCAATACACATTTGATTAAAATGACAAAAAACAAAAGCTGATATTAGATTAAGACACTGGGGATCTTGATAGAATTCGCAAGATATGTGAAATTAATAATAAAAAGACTCACAATCATTTCCACTTCACTTACCATGTAATGAAAATCCTGCAGTAATTTTTAGAGACATCGATGCATGGTAGTGAAAGAAAATTTTGTGCTTGTGTTGAAATAAAAACAAAAACTCTTATATTAGATGATAATTAGGGCTGTCGAAGTTAATGTAAATGTGAACTAAGTTACCATGGGAGCAAAATTAAATAGAATATTTCCACAAAGGAATTATTATTGTCCTCTCCAGTTTTTCCTAGAGTATAAGAAACACAATAAATATCTTGTTAAGTTACATATAGAGCAGGGTAAAAAATTGCTATTAATTTGTGATTAAATGCGTGTTAACTCAGGACACTAATGCGATTAATCGTGATTAAAAATTTTAATCAACTGACAGCCCTAATTTATATATATATACGGATTTGCTCTGGTTCTTAATCGGCTGAGAGACTGTTACCCGAGATGATGTTAGACGCAGGGAAATGAAGATCAGTCAGTCAGTCAGTCAGATTTATTCATGCAGTGCCAAATAACAACAAAAGTTGTCTCAAAACACTTTACATGTAGAGTAGGTCTAGACCACACTCTACAGTTCCATTTATGAAGAGCAATTGAGAGCAATCCCCTCAGAAATCACAGGGTGTAACTTCACCACTAGTTACACCAAAAACCTGCACTCTGTCGAATCTGACCCAGACTCTTTAAAACCCTTTTTCTCTCTTTAGGAAGCTATCATGAAATATAACCCAAAGTATGCAGGCCAGTGGTCCTTCGACGCCCTGTCGGCCTTCGTTAAGGTCAGTGTCCATGCGCTTACTTCAGATCATTGAATCATGAGCTATGACACAGAATGTCTAAACCCTCTTATGATGATATTTTCTTCTCAGAGTATGCCAAAAATGGAAAACTACCTCAACACTGTGGTTCCAAAGATTGCTGCGTTGGCATTGAAGCTGCCTAAATATGTGAAGAAGGTGTGAAGCTTATTGGATTATGTGACTCTGCAGTCCAACTTTTACACATGATGATGGTTATCAAGTGTGTGTCCATTTTTTTCAGGCCATCCCACTTCTTCAGAGGAAAAAATCAGCAATGATCACGCTGTCACAGGTTCAGATCTCCTGCCTGCTTGCTAACGCGTTTTTCTGCACGTTCC
>JAQMCX010000036.1:224618-237067 GCA_029814765.1 Acanthurus leucopareius | reverse complement strand
TACATATAGAGCAGGGTAAAAAATTTGCAATTAATTTGCGATTAATCGCGAGTTAACTCAGGACACTAATGCGATTATTCGCGGTTAAAAATTTTAATCGACTGACAGCCCTAATGATAATGTAACATAGCTTGTAAAAGGTGCAGTTGCTTAATTTGAAATTCCATTCCAGATCATGAAAAAATGTTTCCAGTTGTCACATTCACACCTCAATACATATACTACATTCAGATCTTGCAACTGGTGCCTATGCAAGGCAGTTCAATTTTAAAGCTTCTGCTGTTTACTGCATCATCTTCCATATTACATATTGTTCAATGTGACAGGGTGACATCTAGTGTTCATTTCCTATTACTGCAGGGGAGACACGCCTGCTATCAGACCGCTCTTTCTTGATGATGTCCACCAGTGGAGTCTATAAGCAGCTTTTAATGCATAATAGACAGGACTGTTCCATAGTTAGCACAGCACAATGAATAATAACAGATTCACTGATTAAAAATTTGACTGTTTTGCAGTTATAGCAGGTAAAATGATGTAGGAAGCACTTAATGTCTCCACACTGTTTTTGTCTGTTGTCTGTTTACATCTTACTTTTGTCTTCTTTATAATTCTGTGTTTGTTTCTCTATTGCATATTTTTCTCTTTCTGTTCCTTCCTTTCTTATGCTATTTCATCTTTTGTATTATTCCTTGTCTATGTCTCCTTGTCACGTCCTCTGTGTCTCTCTGTCTCCAGCACACGGCCATGGGATCCACTCAACGACCTGATCCAGTTTGAGAAAGATGGCTGTATCCAGACTAAGGTCCGACACCGCACCCCTATGGTACGTTCTGGCAGTCTTATTAGTCTGAGTAACCAGGGGCCGCGGAGAGACAATTGCAAGTGCCAGGTAGGTCGTCCCGATCGAAAAGCGCCTTAAAAAAAACACAGCTCGCCGCCTCAGCCACCTTCCATGCAGCACCTGATGCACTGTCTCATTGTCGCTTCCTCTCTCTGTGTCATCACTCGTGTGCTGCCATCACCGTTCTTGCCTCCTCTTTTTTTTCCCCTCTTTGTCATTATTTTTTTCTTTTCCTAACTTGGCACCTGCTGTTCTTGCTGTATGGGAGTGAAGGTTTTTGTCAGCCTGCATGTTGAAGTAAGTGGATAGTCAGGTGTTCTCTTTCCTTTTCTCGCCTTGTCAAGAGAAAAAGGATCATTTACCATGAACATGTGTTGCGCAGGCCTTATTTAAAAAACTGTCCTCCTGCAGTCTCCTAATTATTTTTCTTGTACAGTGAAAATAAATAAATAACGTTAAGGTTTTTGTTTAGGATGTTTCACACTCACTCTCAATCTTTTAACTGAAGTACCAGCAGCATCTATAGTATAATATTGTCAAATTCTTAATGCAGAATCTTAAAATATGTCACAAAGAGTTTGACACCTGACATCTTTGATTGCACTTTATTGATTTTCTCCCATACAAAGTTTTAAAGAGAGAGCAGCTTCTACATCACATCAACAAACAAACCACCATCAACACCTGGTCTCAGCTTGTGTGTGTGTGTGTGTGTGTGTGTGTGTGTGTGCGTGTTCAATTTACCACCTGCCAAGTATCCATGCTAGTAAAGTCTCTATTCGATCAGGGCAGCAGTATTTTTACCATCAGTGCTTGTGGTCTTTGCTTCAGGTCTTGGAGCATTACCATGTGTAAAAGTAATTGTTGCGAGGTCAGTGTGTCTTGACTTGTGTCAGTCATAAAAATTTTTTTTTCCTTTCTTGCTAAATAGTTTGTACAATTTAACATTTTGGCCTTTTGGTCTTCATTGGGCAAAATGTAAAAGGCTTTTTTTGCTGCCAACCTTAAATCAACCTTTAAAGCTGTTTTGCCTGAAAAAGACTCCAGGCCTGAAAAATTGCATCCCATTAAATGAAATATTAAGAATAAGAGCTGTAATCCAGTCAGAGCTTAATCCCTTTGAACTAGATTATTTTCATGTTCCAGCTCTTGGCAGGTTTGGTTGGTTTTGGATGCTGGCTGAGTGTCACTGTCGAGTGTTTTAAACAGATATGGCTGACTGATGTACCTGCATGTCTTGCATGTCATACGCCAGCGCCAACTTGCATGATATGTGGTAGTGTGTTGGGGGGTGGGGTTCCCTTGCATCATGTTAACGTAGCGTTGTATTTATGTGTCTGTAAAAAATTTGGTTAATTTTTTTATTATGAATTTTTTCAGTCTTGTATGGATGCTAAGATATGGTTGTATGTGCTCTTTTTTGGTTGTAGCTGTTATGTGTGGCCTCTCTATTTGACATGTTCCTCTTTGTGTGTTTTTGTGCACGTTTATATGCATATCCATGCGTGTGGGTTCAGGTAACGGTGCCAAAGAGAAAACACAAGAGTGACAAGCCCAAGAGCCCAGAAAGTGGCTGTTCTTCACCTGAACCAGATCGCCAAGACTCCTCTGGCAGCGAGCGTGAGTCTCACTCTTTTATACCCACCTAAAAATACACATAAAAACATGCATGTATTCCATTTTTTTTAAATTTATTTATTAGTTCAATAAAATAATCTAAAATGACACTAAACTTTGAATTGAAAACTTTTTTTTTTTTATTGGCACTTAAATTGAAAAGTGTTTTAACAATGCCAGCTTTCTTGAGGGTAAAATGCGTTAGAAAGTGTTAAACTTGATTTACCAGGGCCATTTTTTTAAGCTAATGTTACCTGTGGTACAAGGGAAAATTATTTTAACTTATGGGATATATTGTTCAATAAACTACAAGGAGAGAAGTGCAAAAGCAGATTAAGATACACGGGAGGATGTCTAATCCTCCTCTTAGGAAATTTTTCACGCCATCAAAGCATTAGTAAACACTGTTGCAGTTGGTGACCACAGAGCGTAAAAAGCTCATTGACTTTGATGGGCAAGTGATAATTTTTGCAAAACTTCAATATTTAACATGCAAATTGTATGTGGTTAGTGCATTTATCAATTTTTCTGCTCCTCATCTTGGTCCAGGTCTTGTACACAGGTGTATTGTGAGGAACTTTGTAAATAATGACAAAAACGCAATAAAGAATTTTAGGGGTTTTTTTACCTCTCCAGATTTACATTATTCCTCAACTGGTATTACCTCAACAAAATGCGTTAAATTGCAGTCTATGTGGTTTTGAAAAGATATTGGATAGTCCTGCATTTATTTGATGAACCTTGCAGAAGCCATGTTTTGTTGTTTCATGTTTGTTGCAGGACACAAAAGCAAGCATAATAGTCGGCTGAGGAAAAAAGGAGCGGACCTCAGTGAACTTCAAAGTGCCATTGAATCTATAAAGCAGACGCAGGAGGACATTAACAGGTGAGCTGGGCTTTAGACTCACTGCACCATGATCTTGATTTCATTCCTACATTTTAAACATCAACACACTCCTGTGTGTTTGTAGGAGCATCAGTGCGCTGCGGAGTCGTGCGGCAGGCCGGACGGAGGGCAGCTCCTTCCTCCAGCAGCGTGACTATGTCATCATCTTTTTCCTCATCCTCCTTCAGGTCCTGATCAACTATGTCTTCAAGTAGCAGCCATAACCCACAGAGAGAGTGACACTCCCACACACACAGTCACACTCACACACTCTCTGAACATTAGATGTCACAGTGTGGGACTTGGAGACATAAACTCTTCTTCTTCTCTGTCTTTATCAACTCAACTACGTCCAGAAAAGTAAAGATTTCCACACAAAAAGAGACATTTGTAAAACTCTCGGTTATTTTTAACCGGTCCATTCCAGAACTCTGGGGGATCCACAGATTTCAAAGGGGGAAAGGAGCAGCAATATGAAGAGATTGCTGGAGGTGAGATTTGGTGTGATGAAGTCTCGACTGCCACTCCGGAGCTCAGTGATTTGCCTTGATGTGAGGGGCAAAAACAGCAACCCTTTTTTTTTAACTGTTTTCGTTTTTTTCCTGATGGAGTGAAACTACTTAGTCGGTTCACATTTCACCTCAACAGACAGGGAACCTTTTAAAATGGAGACGAGTACCATGACTCAGATGGTCACACAGATTTAAAAAAAACCCTTTAATTTTAATAATTTTTTAATCATTCTGTTTCTTTGCTTGGTGTGATCTTCATCACAAAAAATGTTGATAAGGGAGAGAAAAAACAAAGTGGTCCAATTCATGTGACTTTTATTTTTTTATTATCAGATACTTTGACATCAGCAGGGGTTTCCATGTTAATGGAAATGGACAAGAAAGACAAATGACAAAAGTGTTATGTCAAAAGGAACAGAAGCTATAATTTCTGCTGTACAAAACAACTCTACCTTTTGCATACAAGTTCAATGTTTTAAGAAAAAAGTCAGCTTTTTGGCACAATGTCATTGTACACTGTAGGTAGCATGTACAGACAGAGTAGTTTTGTTAGGTCATTAGCCCCATGTACAGTATTTTGTCTTAAGGCGCAAATGCACTGGAAACACAGTTGTTTGTGTTGTTGATGCAGTCATCATTGTCATCAGTTTAACTTGTCGAGATACATTTCTGCCCAGAGGAGGTTTAGAGCTTCACCAGAGAGTCAAAAAGGATGATTTTTCATGAGTATCAGTGACCACTGCCCAAGTTTCAGGAAAAGGAGTTTTTTTTTTTTTTTAATCAAAGTCAGCAAAATAAAGTGATGTCATCTAAAAAACTGCCTTCTTAGACCTGATGGCAAGTCAAAATAATGGAACAGGATCTGTGCTATTTCTCCTCATTGCTATTAGTCGGATGTGAAGATCAATACCACTCTAATATGTCTGTTAGGTACAGCCAGTGCATAGTTAGCTTAGCATGAGGACTTGAAACAGATGAAAACAGCCAGTCTGGCTCTGTCAAAGTGTAACAACATCTACCTGAACACACCTCAAAAGTCCACTTATTAACATATATCATGCCATTCAGGACACCAAACAGTGCTGTTTTTTAAATTTTTAAATATTTCTGTTAGGCTAAGCTAACCGGCTGCTTTTAGTATCACATTAACTGCACAGAGAGAGTGGTATCGATATTCTCACTTAACCTAGTAAAAGGAAGTAAGCACATTTCCTTCAAAAAATTAAAACAAAAAATATTTTTTGTTTAAATTGCATATTTGTTGTGCAGCCATGTGTAAAAATATGAAAAGTTAGAAGACCAGCTAGTCTCCAAATGAAAAAACTCTTGACCAAGGAATGGAAGAGAAACCTCTCAATGCTCTCCTTCGCTGCTGGCCTCAGCAACGTGGCAACATGATATTTAGACCATCGATCATTGCTTCCAGTGTTTTTGAGCCTAAGATTTTCACCAGGAAATCTAGAATAGACACTCAAGTAAGCTACTAGTGAAAGGAGGAGATAGAATTTTTCTACTTACTACTATCACCATAGTAAACCATTCCAAGTGTACACAAGTACCAGCCAAACTCAGTTTGTAGAGTAGGAGTCGGCCCCATTCACTGTGTAAATATCCAACGGGACGACACGTTCTTCGCAAGTAGCGCATGGTGATTAAGCACCGAGGTCCCCGGTACAGACACTCCCATGCTCTGTGCACAAACCACTCTTTTCAACCTTGTGTGTCCTTCTGTCCGCTGCTCTGTAGATACACATGGACATGAGCAAAAAAAAGAAAAAAAAATCGCAACAACAAACAGATTAGTGGGGTTCACAAATAGATTCCCATGAAACAAGAAATTGCTGTTACTCAGCATGAAAAGAGGATTTGAAGAGCTTTTTGAAAAGTTTGTTAGTAGTTGGTATACACTTGTGGCTCCAATTTGTTGCCTTTCTCATTGGAAATATGGTTTTTAAATTTTTGAAGTCATAGAAATGGTACGCTTGGTAGCAAAGTTCAGATAATATGAACATTTTGAACCTGAAAATTTACAGGCTTATGAGGACTATGATTTATTAGGACCGACTTAGTTAAAGGGGTACTTTAGGTTTAAGAAGTAGGGCTATGAGATATTTCTCCATAGTTTGTGTGTTACACACAGTAATTCGGTCGGTTTGCCACAAGTTTGTAGCAGGTGATGGCGTGTAGGAAGCTGAGCACAGGAGTGCTTTGGATGGAGACAGCAACAAAACACCTTTAGCCATCTTAATAATTTTTCACCTACAAACTCACTTAAGTCCCACAAATAACAAAAAAAACTAACAAATGAGGCAGGGGGAGATGAACGACTTAAAGCACCTGAACTATCTCCTTTAAGGGCTGTGATAAGCACTGTTACACTGAACAACAAATCTGGGCCCTGCTCTGTGGTTTGTATATTGAAAAATTTACCTTGGACAATATGTTTAATTTCAGTATCAGTTAATGACCAAGGCAGCACATTAGAACCTATGGCTGGCATTTTTTCAAACACAATTTGTCAGAAACTCTTTGGATAATGTAATTATGTAACTATTTGAGGCATTTCAAAAGTATTTAAACCATTTATGAACTATACCTGAATATTGATTTTTTTAAATATATCTATTTGCCTCTCATGATGTTAGCCTTGTCGACGTTTACATATGTGATTGCCTCCGCCGTCAGCAGACTGTTGAGCGATAAAAACTTTGTAACTCTTACATAGGTATAAAGAAAAACTGGTAGCATAGTCGGGAGCCAGCTGTACCCCCGTAAGTTACCCGGCTGGCCCGTGTGTATCTGTACATGTATTTTTGTGTATCCTCATTGCCTGAATCGCTCATCTTAAATAGATAATCCAGATGTTAGAATGTGTAGACATAAGTATATAACAGTGCCTTCTAGAGTCAGACTGGGGAGGGGTAGATAGGGGGTTTTAGTGAAGGTGACAGGAGGTTGGTGGAGATCTGGTGGGTTTGGTGTGGAGCATACAAACTTAGATAGATTCCAAGTCTCATGATGACTAATAATGAAGGGCAAGATCTGGAATAAAACCTTGTTGGGGGTTGTTGGTGGCGGTTGTAGTCATAGTCATTGTAGTGTGTTAGAGTGGATGTGCCATATGAAGCCTTAGAAACGAGTCTGAATCCTGCTCCACAGCTCACCACCCCACCCAGCTCCTTCCTCCTTCTAAGCGTCGCCATAGTAACTCACTCTTAGGTTTCCGGATGCTGATTCCTGCCACAGGAGAGAGAGGGAGGGCGAGAGACCACTCCTCTCCATTTCCGTCCTCGCTACTCTCTCACTCTCTCACACACCAAATTCAGAGGGAAACAAACATCTCTGCTGTCTGTTGTTGTTTGCTGTATCTGTAAAATACTACGTTTTATTTATTCCACTTTTGTATGTTTTGGTTTATGTTTATTTGTTTTTCTGCTTGTAGCATTACGTCACTGTTCTCTTTTCTTGTTTAACTTTTTTAATGCGGATTTTAAAATCATACACTTGCTTTTATTTCACTCCTCATCACTTGGCGTGACAGACAAGCGCCTGTCCTCAAGTTATACACACTGTCAATGACAACTGCCCCCCCTCCCACGCACACATGCACACATAAAAACACCTACCCTTTTGCCTATCTGGGTACCTGAATATATTAACTGTATCTCCATGGCAACTATTGCTTCCTGGAAGTTTATGGTCACATGTAACATAACACAAAATAAAAACAAAGGACATCCTGGGGTCTTCTGTCATGTTTGGTGTAAAAACACATAATTATTGCATATATTTGTATTGTATGAGGGAGTGGTGACATTACTGTTCAGATATTAGTTTTAAAATTTTCTACTTAAAGTTTATGTGTTTTGTAAATGCAAACAACTGGAACATTAATAGAATCCATGAGTCATTATGCAAATAACTGAAAAGTGTACATGACGTCAAAGCAAGTGCACATTGAAACATATCACTGAGAACTGAACAGTTCAAAGTCGGGCCAAGACCTTACTGGATACGAGGAAATTGAAATAACATCGGGAACCAATTCAAGGAAAAACAATGAATAGCAATGAGATAAAATAAAAATGAATAAAAAAAGCCCTAACAAATGGAAAGAAATCACAATTTGCTTGAAAGACAATAAGCCGAAGAGAATTGGTTCTGGTATGTCCACATTTACATCAGATTCTTTTGAGGTTTTTTTTTTTTAATTGTTTACTTGGTTGCCTTTTTAGTATATAATAAATTATTATATATCTTCCCTTTTATAAACAAACTGAAAATTTTTTATCTTTGTTTTAAATTGATCTGCATTTTTTTACCATGACCAACTAAAATTAACCCCTATTTGATCATCATGCACACTATATAACAAAAGAAAGATCCTCAGGCAGCCAGTTGATACCATCTTGAATTATAAAGCTGAAGTACCATAAAAGTTTTCAAACTTTTTTTTTCTCTCAGAGATCAACTTTCTATACTGAGGGATTTAAAGGTTTTATTTGTCTCATACGCCAACAGTATATGTTGTAAAAAGCAAAATAAGAGATTAGTGTGCAAGAGATGGTAATAATTAGAGTAACACTGAATATAAGAATGTGAAAAATAATCTATACAACAAAAAAAATCTAAGGGTAAAAAAAATCAAATCAATTTAATGAATATGTGTGTATTGGTCCCATTTTTCACAAGTTTTAACAAACCACAAGCAAAAACATTTAAAGAACTGCTAACAAAAAATCCAAAGCAGCACAAAGAAATCAAAAATCTAAAAAAATACTTAAGTAAAACAACTCACCAGGAAGCATCTGGACAAGGATGCAAAACCAAGTAGAAAAAACTTAATCAAGAGACAGAAGCTGATAAAGACAAAGAGGAAACATGGAGACTTTATACACACTGAAAGTAATGAAACACAGGTGAGGAAATCAACAGGTGAAACACATTAAGGCATGGCAGATAATCACAAAGGAAGGGAAACTTGACAAGACATGAGGAAATGAAAAACACAATGAAAGACACAAGACAAGAGTTAACAAAATAAAATGGTAAGTACAAGACAATAAACACTACGAGAAACAAAAAAAAGACAGCACATGACAGCTTTAATTGTGTATGAGTCTAAATGAGCCACTGTCAAAAATACTCAAATATTACTTAAAATACTAAAAATACAAAGTGAAACAATGGTTTTAATTTAATTTGACATCTTAAATTAAGCTCTATCATCTAAAATGGGATAAAGGTAGAAAACCACCAAAGGTGTTTTCCTTCAATCTACCTTATTTGAAAGCACACAGTTAACTGTAAAACAGCTCAACCACCTCTAGAGGGAGACATGGAGTCTTCCTCCAGTTCAGTACCAGTTGTTTAACGCTGATTAGACCTGTTATTGTGATTTCTTCATTCACACGTGCACACATCTACATCCAGCTGTCACCTGTCAAGTTTACCATCTGACTCTTCCAGGTGGCCTGGAGGTTGGAGAAGGTTGAGGCTGAACTGCTTCATTTTCATTTTTATGGGTCAGCAGTCATTAAGTGCATCTGATCAATGCATCAAACCTCTCACTGTTCTAGTAACAAGTAGTAAGACTTGGACTGTAGTGTAGCAAGTTTAAGTAAGGCATAGATTTAAGGCATTTCCTCTCACAAATTACCCATACTTGTCTATTGCAGTACTGCTTTATTTATCCATTAAAGGTCAATATAAATGACATAATAATTTTTCAATTAAAAGGGACAACACACTTTGCCTGTCACATATTTTTAGGTATGTAACATGGAGACATAAAGCAGAAAATAAAACATAAAACAAAATTTTATTGAGAAAAATAATTCAATTTAAAAAAAAAAACAAGAAATAAAATCCAATCAATGTCAAGTTCCACCAAACTGCTCATAAAAGATTTTGAATGTCATGCTTAATGAGTTTGAGCATCCCAAGTTTGTCCAGATAGTTGCCTGAATCCATCAGCCAGGTGTCCCCAGTGTTATTTCCTCAGCCAAGGGCGTTGATGAAGGTTGATAGAGCAGAACAGTCCTTCCTGTCCATCTCAGATAACAACAAAACATCTGATATCAATCCCCAGTCTGTCCCTTTCCTACTTTGCTTCACTGCTTTGCATCAACACTCTGGTATTGCCATGGACGGTGGGTGGGAGGGAGAGAAAGAGAGTTCACAAATAAAAGATAAAGAAGCAAGAAAAGACTACAAGGAATGAGGGGCAAAGGGAAGACAGCAAGGAAAGATGTGGTTAGCGAGGGGAAAAAAGCCAAAGCGAAGAAAGTAAACTAGTAAAAAAGCAAAGAAGGAGAGAGGGGATCAAAAGATGGCAAGGAAAGAAGGTTGCAGGAAAGACAGGTGCATAAGAAGGGAGGAGACATTAGATGATGAAGGAATAAAGGGAGGTGAAGTGAAGGCAGGTTTGAGGCAGTTTTCTTTCTCATCCAGTAAACAGTCTTCCCAAAGTGTTCTAAAACTGAATTTTGAATCCTCTTCATCAGATTGTTCCATTAAGTGTCATTCCAACTCTTATACAACTCTTAGCACAACAACATTAAGTAAATTAATTTGAGTTCTATCTGTGGAGGTCAAAGGCCAGTGGATTTGCTAGATGAGTCTTAATTAAGGGAACAAAGACATGAGTCCTTCAGAGGACTTAAAAAAACAAGTTCATGTCTTCTTACAAATCCTACTACCTAACAGAGATGATTCACCCTTAAGAGAACTAACTAATGGTGAAACTTGGGGAGACTTCATCAGCTTGTAACTTAACCATGTGTGAAAGTATCCAAAATTAATGCTAGAAAATTGCCATCAAACAGTGATGCAAAGTGATAAAAATGATCTTTTTGCCATTTGGTGCTGAAAAGATGGCATATGAAGCATTTTAAGAGCTGTTTTGTTAAACAGCTGCCTACTCTTTTAAATTAGTAGTAGTGGGTAAAGAACTAAAAATTTGTTCCTTGGTAAAAATACTTGAATTCCACAAAAATGATTTAAATAAAGGCAAAAAATTGCTAACTGATTATTAAATTATTAAATTATTAAAAATTCAAAGTACTTGACAATTTATAGTAATTAATTTCAAATTAATTATTACTAGTAGTAAATATTTACATTTAAATTTAAAAGTGCAATAGACCACTTTAGCTACTAGATGATTTAATGTTATCATGACATCAAAGAGCAAAATTACTTGTTAAAATGAACAAAGCAGACATCAGTGAGCTGGCCACATGTTCGTATAAAAACTGTGGCCAGATGTAGCTGGAGGATTGAAGCTGCCTCATTTTCTAAGTTTTACACTGGCACCAATGCATTATTGTCATAAGAGAGGCACTTTTTTCTTTCAGACAGCTTGATAACTTGCCATCTGGGATAGAGGTCTTTTTCAGGTGCTCTCTTTCTTTACAGATGGATGAAAATGCTTTCACAGACAAGGAGGAGATGCTTGCATTGTCTGTTTTATTAATTTCATCCAGTCCAAGTTTTTGCATGAAGCATTTTTGGAACAAAAACAGGATAATTCATGGCAACACATAAGCTATATGTGGCTTGCAAAATGCTTAACTGCTTTTGTAAAATATGTCTGAACTACTATGCATGTGCTCAGTGTACATTACACAGCATCTAGAATGTGAACAGTTATGCTAAATATGCTATTAGGTAGGTTTTAATGTGGTGAAACAGTAAAATAGTAGTAGAAGTAGAAGTAAAATAGAAATAGTTTTCATGCTAACTTCCTGTGGTACATACTGCATGCAGTCTGTGCAAAAATCTGCCGCAAAAGTTTACATTTGTTAACATTTCTGATGCAAATTCAGATTGTCAAAAAAGCTGGAGGAATGAATTTTTACACATCGGAGATCATGGAGATTCCTGTCGGACTTAATGGATTTCTGTTTGACTTTAACACATACAGGCTGATGTTACTCTAGTGCCTTTGACTGACGGAAGTGATAATCAGAGGGAGGGAATTTCTCCCACCATCATTGGGACCAGGATTGAAGTATGGATAGAGTCTCTCAGTGAAGTTACATTCAGCGAAGCAGTAGATCAGATCTGCTGCATCTACATCATAAAAAAAGAAAAAAAAATCATAAAAATGCCCTTTCCACAAACACCCCCACTTTTTGAGGCTTTGACTTCTGAGCAAGACGGATAGACGGACCAGCAAGGGCTCTGTATTCGTTATAATTTCTTAACCATATAGCCCAGTAACCACGCTCAGGACACAACATGTTTTCTCCTTTCCTGTTGACCGACTCTCTCGCCATTCCTAAATCCCACCTAGTTTTTCCTTTGACCTGAACCTCGTAGTAAAATCTCCCTGAGGAGCAGCTCTGCTTTCCTAAGACTGCACAAGAGGACAATCTCTCTGGGTTGTCTGGAAGACTTTTCTTAATGTCACCACAACTTACTCTTTTCCCATCATCAGACAGGATGAGATAGGGATTTGCAGTATCAGGATCCAGAGTCACGTCCACTTTGTACTGCTGGACTCCTTTCAGTTCAGCATCAGCACACAGCTTCTTCATCTCTTTACTGAGCGTCTCCTCCAGCTGAGCTGCAGCTCTCCACACCG